>PVJL010005523.1:0-106973 GCA_004026885.1 Lyroderma lyra
GTCGCCGAAGGCTCCCAGCACGGGCTCCGCCAGCCCACACTCCCAGCAGCCGAGCTCGCGGGGGCCCGCAGTGGCAGCGGGCCCGGGGCCCCGAGGCTTTCACTCCGCTGCCCCAGGCCCGGTGCTGCTGGCAGCTGGCCTCCGTTCACAGCGAGGTCAGCCCCACACCAGAATCACCAACAAAAACAAGCAAAAGGGCCCAAATAAAACATGAAAGAGGAGAAGTGACAACCGACACCACAGAAACAGAAAAACGTTTAAGAAAATGCTGTGGGCAACTGGACGATCTGGAAGGCGTGGATAAATTCCTAGAAGCACTCAGTCTGCCGAGGATGGAGAAGAAACAGAACGTCCGAACCCAGCGGACTAACGAAATGGAATCAGTATCAACAAACTCCCAATAAACAAAAGTCCTGGGCCGCGGTTTCGCAGGTGATTTTTTCCTGAACGTTCAAAAAAGTACTAACCCCTGTTCTTTACAAACCATTTCAAAAAATTTAAGGATGAAAGACTCCCAACCTCATTATAGGAGGTCACCATTACCCTGATTCCAAAACCTGAGAAAGACATTACAGAAAAAGAAAATCATCGATCAATATCGGTTATGAACATAGATGCAAAAATCCTCAGCAAATATTAGCAAGCCAAATTCAGCAATATATTACAAAGATCACACACCTTGGTCAAGTGGGATTCGTTCCTGGGGTGCAAGGTTGGTTCAATATCCACAAATCAAATAACAAAATGCACCACATACACGAAATGAAAAAATCAATAGAGGTAGAAACAGCATTTGACTAAATGCAGCATTTATTTATGATAAAACTTCTCAGCAAGGTGAAAATAAGGGGAACATATAACTTGACGAACCAATGTCACCCAAATAAATTTAACTTTTAAAAAGGAAAAGAATCTGCCATGTGCGATAGCATCAAACAGCCTCGTCTACCTCGTGAAGCATCTCTTAACAAGCACCCCGGGTTACAGTTGCAAAATTAGCTGCCACCACCAGAGGTCAGACATTTCACTGGAGTGTGTTGTGCAGACACTGAAATCATCCAGTCTAGAACTCTGTGTTCTGATTTTCCAAAGTATTTTCTAAATTTTCTTCCACTAGCAAAAGTCATTTCCTTTCAAAAAGCTCAAAGTCTGTGTGGACAGACGTTTGGCACTGTATTTAATCCAAGCTGCAGAATTCCAAAGAGAGAGGTAATTCAGACTGACAGAAAGAGAACGCACTATCGGCGTGGTGATTTTCTGAAACTAAAATAAAAGTCAAGTGACTGTTAGTCGTGTGCTTCCACATGCATTCTCTAATTTAACCACGGGATAGAGGACGCCAGGAATCTCTGGGTTCACCAGCAGTCCCAGGGCCCAAACGCCGTTATCCCGCACCCACAAATACGTTTTCCCTGTCGACTTTGAGGGGTGGAGTCTGTGTGTCCTCGTCCTGTATTTGGGGGGACTTGGGACAGCTTCAACCATTAGTGTGCCCTTTGTGCAAGACTTCTGCTTGTTAGGTGGCTCGCCGAGCTATCGGGTACAAAGTGCCACTACCCTGAGGCTCCGGTGTCCACCAGGCCACATGGAGATGCTCTAGCTGACAGTGCCACCTGCTCAGCCTTCCGGGGTCCTTGCCAACGTGCTAGACACGTGAGTGACGATGCCATGTTGGAAGCGGGGCCCCTTCCTTCCCGAAGTGTCCCAGGTGGCACCTGGCAGTCATTGACATGGCCCCCCCAGGTCTTCCCAGCGGAAGACTCAGACGTCACAGAGCAGGTGGCTCATCAGCCCGTCGTGCAGCGTCGCGGTCTGTGACACACGGAAGCCAGGGGTGTAACGAAGAGGCTGCCGTTTATGCCCACAGCTTGGGGGGGTGCGTTGGGCAGCCGTTGGTACCTGGCGCCCCCAGCAGAATTTCTGGAGCCGCCTGTCTTCCGCGGGGCTCCCATCAGGGTGCAGACGTGCATCACGGGCGTCACCCTGGAGCACCGTTGGGGGGAGAAAGCTGCCGCGTGGTGACAGCATGTGGTGGCACAACTGAGTTCACACCATCTGCCAGGAAACGGAAGCGCCCCCACACTGCGCCGTCCAGGCTTCGCCGCCGCCTGGCCGTGGAGGACCGGGCTGGACGAGCACCCCCAGCCCCGCGCGGGGACTCCGAACGCGGCCGGTGCGCACGGATGGCGGCGTCACGGCGGGCAGCTGCCGCGGCCGGTGTACTGTAACCGGAGTCTGCACACTTGGGGGCTTATTTGCTCAACGCAAAACGTGTGCCACGGGGGGCGGGGGACATTTCTGAGACGTACCCGCTACGGAAAGAATCCAAGGTTCTTGCTTCGTTCCGAGGTCAAAGGGCTCGTGAGCGGCTGCAGACATAGAATCAGTCTCCGTGTCCCCTTGGACACCTTTCCTCTCTAATGAGGTCACCGTCTCTGTTGCTGTTCATCGAATCCGGGGCGGCTCTGCTGCCCGAACCTCTGCTCAGGTCGTGCACACAGACCCGGCGGGAGGGCCTGTGACTTCCCACAAGTACGTGTGTCTCTGGGGATGAGAATAAGCATGGAGAAGAGGTCAGACAGCTGTTCATGTGAGAATGGGGACGGGCTCCCAAGAGGGTGACAATGAATGATCACGAATTACGGAGTTAGCGTACCGTATTGTGCCGTTATAACACGCACCTTTTTGTTCAAATTTGTGAGGGAAAAATAAGGGTGTGCGTTAGACACGGCCAGTACTAATTCTGTATCCATATAAATGCTTTTAATTGTTTTATTTATGCTTCTGAGTTAAAAGTGCAACTCTAGAAATCAATAATGATATCCATATGAAAAATAATACGTTGGAATACAATAATAGGTTTGGTTTTTTTATATAAAAAATTTTATACACAAAATTTCTTGTACCTTGTATCTGTTCTTGTGTTTTGTAATTATTTGTTACGTAAAATTTTTTGTACCATAATATATTAAAAAATAAATGCTAAAATTCCACTATATACCAAAAAAAACCCACACAAGTACCTAAATATAAACAAATAAAAATTTGAATTAAAAAATTTAAAACAAAACATTTTTTTTCCCTGAAAGTTAAGGCCAAAAATGTGAGTGCGTATTACATACGGGGGCGCATGATACACGGCAAAATACGGTAATTCATACGGAGCAGACCAAATGAATGATGAAAATTCTAGAACTGCAAGGAATGAACGTTTACGAGTTCTTTTAATTGCAGCAATTACCCGTCTGCTCATCACGGAGTCTGATCTGAACAAGGTATCAGCAGTTACTTTTAGGCGGGAGACAGACAGTGACGAGAGTCTTAATGCCTCAGACCCAAAGCGTCCAGATCTAAATGAGAGAAGAGAGGACGTGTGACACCAGCCGTCCCCAGCAAGCCAGTGGTGACAAGGGTGACAAGCACGGGGTGCGTCAACGTGAGGGGACCCCGGGGGAGCAGACTGAGGAACGGTTATTTCCGGTCACTTATTTGAAGTAGGAAAATGCATCGATCACGATTTCTTGTCTTGTCCCTGTGTCCGTGTAGAACTGCAGCAGCACCACCACGCAGAGGATTCCTTCTTCGGCCACACACGTCAAAACCAAACGCGGTTTTTCACTTTTTTCCCCGGTTTTGACATCATTTATTGTAGCAAAATCTAAATCTGCTTTACGATATTTTCTAAGAGACAATCATTCATCTTCAGTTGTTTGGCCTTTGGAAATGCAAGTGAAATGTTGGAGATTTTTTTACATCCATTTCACATTATTATTTTAATAAAAATGTAATAATAGATGGTGTTTGTGCTTCTAGAAAGGTATGCTGTGCTTCCTCCACTAGAGGTCCCTGGAGAAACACAAGTGAACACTGCTGCCACGAAATGCGGCTGGTCTGCACCCGGTTTGAGGACGTTCCGCTCCCGAGGGACCGCGGGGACACTGACCACCGAGAAGCAGCGCCGGCATCTGGGGAAGAGAGGCTCCTGCCCTGCTCCTAAACGAGTTCACAGAAAGGAGACTTCATTTCATGTTTACTTTGGGGTCAAGTTCGTCACCTCTTTCTCTGAACCTGACTGTTGTCTCAGACACGTGAGGCCAGGAAATGCCTGGAAGGTCTGCGAGGGCAGAGGAGGGAACCCACTGGGAAATGCTGGGCGCGGTCCCACTGCTTTTAGGTTCCACCACGTGTCGGCCGCAAACGCCTGAGCCTCCTTCGTGCTCCTTCCGTTGGCCATGGCGGTTTAATTTTATTTTAGCTGTGTGAATGCTTTATAAAGGGGGAAACAGCACAAAGTTTCATTTTTGCTCCATTTGACCTCCTTCTACTCTTGGCTGAGTTCAGCATCCTCTAACAACGTTCAGAAAGCGTTTTCCCTCATCCAGACGCAGCAGCGGTCCCTGGGTCTTGGCCAGAACTGCAGTTCGGAGAGCTGCACACCCAGGTGCTGGGGAAGGCTGAGACCTTCGCCACCAAGCTTCTCGGACGCCAGAAAGCGCTGCTCCTAAGGTCACGTCGCATTAACTCCAAGACCGTGTCCTGGTTTACCGAGAGGCCAGGAAGGCAGGAAAGCGATACTTTAAAATGTCAAGACCCCAAAGACCACCCGGTAAAAAGCAGGGACCGAGAAGTACTCGGGGCCATTCAGGACCAGGGGAATTCTGTCCCCAACGTCTACTCGTGGCTGGAGTACCCCGGTCCGTGGAATCCACAGCACGTCCAGTCCTAGGGCGTGCGGAGCAAGTTCAGTGTTGGTGACACGCTCGTGGCCGTCAGATGCCATTGCAATGACTTCACCACCTCCAGAGGCTGCGGGAAGCTTGGCGGCAAGGACCCGCCAGATGCTTCTCATCATTTGGGAACTGCCAGGAGCTCAGCCTCCCGACAGAAAGGAAGGCAGGCCTCTGTCTCTGAGACACATTGGTGTCGTTTGCTTCCGTACCGAACGGTTCCTGTTTCATTAATGACTTACAGTTCTGGGTCAGAGTTCACAACCCTGAAAGTCAGAGTTCATTGCCAAGATGTCAGTCTTGCCGCAAACTGCTAAGAAGGTTACGTAGCCAACGCCCAGGGGCAGGCTCTGCTGCCGAAGCAAAGGCCGAGGGGCCCTGTGCGGGAGGAAGGCGGACCCCTGGCAGGCGCCCTGACGGCAGGGAACTGTACTCCCCGCCCGTCCGTCTGTCCTCTGTAACGTGGACGATCTTTCCCGTCGGCGGTGGGCCAGGACCTGGCTCAAGCAGAGGCCTGGACTCCCTCCCACGACCTCGCTTTCTGGGCCGAGCTCAGCCTTTTGAGTTGCAGTGCTTTCACGTTTTCACATGTACCCTCCGACGTTCCTCCTGTGGGGACAGCCTCCAACCTCGGAATGTGCAAGTAGCTCACATGCACGACCCGGGCCTCATCCCCAAGGGCCTCTTTGACGGTCTGGCTCATCGGGGTGTGAGCGTGTGTTGACTTTCATGGGGCTTCTCCAAGTCCCCAGACGACGCTCGGGGTGCATCGATGTAGGACCCCATTATCTGAGACTCCGAAAGGAAAGATTTCGGGACTTTCTTCTTTAGCGTGTGTGTGTGTGTTTGCTTGTTTTTCCAGAACGGAAACCTGTGTCCCCTGTCAGGAGGGAGCGTCCCCTTCTGACATGCAAATCCATCTCCTGTTCGCTACTCACCTCTTGCCATGACTTGTCCATGCAGAGCCCTGCGGGAATCGGCATGAGCGGACGCCACGGACGCCCACGGACGCCCACGGACAAAAGGGTGACACAAGGAACAGCTGGGTCGGACTTGGCCTTGAAAAGCATCCATGTATTTGCAATCTGTTGCAGGCAGTGCTGAGAGAACGGGTGGTGTGGCAGGACATCAGGGACTCCTCCTCACACTCACGTTGGTCTGTTGTCGCTCGGGACTGCATTGAAGGAGCTCTTGCACCGCTGCGTAACGACCGGAGTCCCCATCTCCTTCTCCCTGTTCCCCACTCCGTCCTCCCCAATCCGTAGATGTGAGCACAGGTCAGCTTCATTGCAGAAGACTTACAAGGACTTACAGCTGTCCCAGGTGGTGAGCGTCAGGAAGGAGGCGATGCCAGACAGATTGCCGAATTTCCAGTGGGGTGTGTTTTCCTGCCATTCCAAGGTTCTACTGCTGTGTCTTAGGAAAATAAGTAACCTTCCTTGCCACATCCAACCAGTCTCGAAGTGAAGACGGTTGTACAACTGTGACCAGTCATGTTCTAACAGCTCACGGGCTGACACTAAATAGAGCTTATTTTCATAGAACCTTTCCTACTCAGGCAGCAATTTCTGACCACCTCCCCCCTTTGCACGGCACGAGAGTGACAGAAATGTATCACATGAAGCATGCCAGAGACACACAGATGACGTGAGAACGACCCGGTCAGAGGGGTGCACATGACGGGCTGGCGCTCTCCTGCCCCCAGGGACGGTGACAGAATGCAATGCACCTGTCACGTCATCTCGCCAGTTCCCCTTCCGACCTGCTCTTGCAGCCTCCGTACCTAGGTCCTCACACTGAGAAGAGGCCTCCGAGTCCTATCTCAGAACCGACGGTTTCGTTGTGTGTCTTCTTCACGCACTCGGAGCGAGCCGCCCAGTTATTTACGGCCTCAAGACAAACCTGCAGGCAGCTTAGCGTAACTCTCCTGACACCCGGCTTCTCTCTGGCCCATTGCTGCCTCCCCAGAACGCCCCTCCAACTGGACCACAGTGGGGTTCGGTGTCACCCTTCTGCGTGTCACCGGTGGGGCAAGCACGCCGGCGTGCCAGGACGGCAGGAGCCCTTTGCCACAGGACACCCTCGAATCACGCTCTGACTGCAGGATGGCGTGCGACCTGCTTATTCAAGGGGACTCGCTGCGGTTCTCAGGGCAGCCTGTTGCTGACTTCCGGCACTCAGACTTCGTTCACCCAAAATGTCCCGCAGATCTGACCCGCCGCGTGCGGCGTGGCCGGAGGGCATGCGGCCTGCACGCGCACCTGCGGGACACTTCAGTCCCGCTTGGGGGATCGGAGGCGTGGCCCTGGCAAGGCCCTGTCCCTTCATGTGCATCTCATTACGCTGACAGTGGCCGGGCCGTCCCCGCTGCCACCGAGGGTGCTTCCGCCCCGCGCTTGGCAGTGCGTGTGCGCCGGGGGGTCTCGGCAGCACACGACGCACGTGATGAGGGGACAGCGCAGCACGCGTGCTGTCCCGGCCGCCTCGTTTCAGGACTCAGGGACTCCTGCCAGAGGTCGGGTTATGGGATTTAAAGCGGGAAGCGGGCTGGGAGGGGCCCCCCGGTCAAGGAGGACCGCCACGGAAGCGTGCTGTCGCCGCGTGTCTGGTCCGCAGGTGAGAATTCGTGTGTCGCACTTGGTGCGTGTCTTAGGTCCGCTCGACGCTCGCTTTTAACAACGGCCGTGGTCGCTGTGTGGTTCTCAGACTCACCTTTGTTTTCCGGTGACAAAACACTAGCTGTCCCCTTCCGATGTGACCTGCAATGTGACGCGATGTAGTAAGCCCAAATAATGACCTCACGGAGCACGGGGACAGGTCCTCTGCAGGGGACAGGTTGCAGAATATTCCTTCAAAGGCAAATCACGTTCCCTGAAAAACCCCTCGAAATGACCAGAGCATCAAACCGAACTGTGAACACGCAATGCGCCAGGTGTTCCAGTAAAGAGCAACAGAAACGGTGTCACGACACATATCTTCCTCGTCCCGAGGGAACACCCGAGAGGCCCCCGCGCAGGCGGCCTGGCCGGGAAGGGGCTGGCGCCTCTGCAGAGCTCAGGTTTCCGGGCGAGGCGGCCGCGCCCCCTCCCCGCGCTGCGCTGCGTGTACATAAGCCCGAGCTGGAGCTGGGCGCCACACCAGTGCTCCCAGGCCGCAGGGAGACGCCAGCATGCCGCCTTTCTTCCCTGTGTCTGCTCTGCTCGCGCTGGTCCTGGTTAACCCCGCGCGTGCCAACGGTCACTATGACAAGATTTTGGCTCACAGCCGCATCCGGGGCCGAGAGCAGGGGTAAGTCGGCGGGTGTAAGCCCTCTCCCCGGAGCTGGTTAAGTGTCGTTAGGTGCAGCACGCATGCAGTTGCTCCTACTTACCACCAAGAATGCAAAAACGAGGGATTTCAGTGTTGTGTGATTTACGTGTGCTTTAAACTTAAAGAATCGCTGTCAGAATAACTTGTGTATAATTGCTTTGCATTAAATGTTGTATAATTTTAATCTAATTGAGAACATTTAACAGGTCATTTCCTCATGATTGAGTTTGTGGTTTTATTTCCTTCTGAAGCTCTGGAATGAGGTTTTCAAAATTAAAGAATCTGGGGTTAAAGTCTCTCATTATGGAAATAGCTTTGCAATACCTCACATCACGTTAGGGAAAACTTTATTTAGGTAGTGTATGCAAATTAAACGATGGGTAAAGTAACTAGTTCTCTGAATTTTCCGACGTGTTCAAGAATGCTTTTAAGCTTTACATCCTGTAACACTACAGTAACAATTCATGTATCTTGGAATAGCTGGAACTACTGTTCAGCATTTTTAAAGTTACCAGTCATAATGTCATCTCTTAAGCAACTACTTCTAGTTTTTTTTTGTTTTTTTTTTTTTGAAATGGATCTTGGCCCTGCTTTCCGTGTCTTAAAGGCATAGTCCTCATTCTCATAGGCTCCTTTGCCTAGCAGTGCAAATGAGACTTCTGTTTCTTTAAGACAGAAAAACACAAAATTCTGGCAGAGGATGTTTTGACCTATTACTTCCATTCAAAGAAATAAGTTTTCCTTGGTGCAGCCACATTGTTTAAGTTGGGTTTGGCACTCGTTTTTATTTCTGTGATGACTTACCTAGAAAATTAGAGCACAGCACCTGTGGACATAGGAACACCTGTCTCTTTTGACCTCTGACCCCTGCTATTCCAGAGAACCCCAAAGGTCCCCCCCACCCCGATCTGAAATGAGCACACGCTTGGTTTGAAAAGGGTCAGTGGGTTACTTACTATTCAAAGCCATGAGACACCCGAGAACAGAAGTGTGCTAAGCTTAATGCTGCTTCCATATTCCTGTCAGAACTTGGGGAACACTGGGGTTTGGCCCTCAGGGACCTGGGATCCCTTCTCTCCCTCTCCTTCCCACTGACTTGAGTTTTCCCAACGATTCAGTTGGATTGGATCAAGAATCAGATTTGTGTGAGACCAGCATCACATCTCTGAAAACCCAGCCCGGGTGCTGACTGTCTTGTTAGCCCTGTGACTGCAGACGCCAAGACACAGAAGCCTCGCCGTGTTTGGGGTTCTGACTGCAGACGCCGAGACACAGAAGCCTCGCCGTGTTTGGGGTTCTGACTGCAGACGCCGAGACACAGAAGCCTCGCCATGTTTGGGGTTCTGACTGCAGACGCCAAGACACAGAAGCCTCGCTGTGATTGGGGTTCTGACTCTCTTTCTCTCCCGTATCTTTCAGGCCCAACGTCTGTGCCCTTCAGCAGATTTTAGGCACCAAGAAGAAATACTTCAGCACCTGCAGGAACTGGTACCAAGGCGCCATCTGCGGGAAGAAAACGTAAGTCCCTCTGTCCTTGAGGTGCCCGTTCCCACGGCGACACCGGGGTGCCTCCGCCTTGCCTTGGGGGGCATGCACTGCATTCTCCTCGAAAACGCGTTCCAAAACTGCGTGCTTTAAGAAACATGGATCGCACGCAGGAACAGCGAATTAGCCCTGCGACCCTCCCTAACTAGTGGGGCGCTCGTGCCAGAACCCCTGGGTCCAAAGGGGGCGAATCGCACGGCAGTGGGAGGCGGCGCAGAGTCCCCGTGGGAGGCTGGCGGTGCCCCCTGTGCTCCTGACTGGGCCCCCTGTGCTCTCCCCAAGTCAGCTAACCTGCAGGCCTCAGTTTCCTCTGTTCATAAAAAATGAGAAAGAGGCCAAAAGAGCCAAACGATCTGAAATGATGTGACCCATTGAGGCTTTGCCTGCAGTCATTTGGAAATGATCTCAAGGACGGGATTTTCGCTCAGGGTTTTCATCAAAGCTGAACGTTAAAAAGGACTGAAATGACACGTCTTCATCTGCCCCAGGCATTCTGTCCCAAAATGCCAGATGCCCAGGGGTCCCCGGAGGTGAGGAGCCCACCACTGTATTTACTATGAATATTTGCAGAGCCAGAAAGACACTTTTCAACTTAGTTACGTACTCCACGGGTGAGCTTAAAATTGGAAGCCGTTTTTTACTACTTGATAGATGTGCTTATTGGTTTAAGTATTAGGAACCCACCAGAACGTGTTTGTAGAAACATCCACTCCTGGGCACAGGAACCCTGAGAACTACCATGTGCTCAAAGCCTTCGTTCTGAAACGAAGGCGCCGAGTCACACGCAGAGGAAGTGCTTGGCCAAAGAGAGGTGCTTTCCCCAGTCAAGAGAAGAGTGGACATGACCCCCACTCTTCATTAACCATCCGTCCCCCCAATAGGACGGAAGGCTGCAGCATTTGCTAGAATCATAACAATATTGGTGCAAATTGTAAACACGGACTCACTTAACATCCTGCCGTCCGGCTTGCTCTCCCTGTGAAAGCGGATTGCATGGCGACAGGGTACCTGAAGGTAGATTGAAAGCACGGATGTGAGATCGCTAAGTCACTAGCTCACAGGGTCAACTGTCCTTCCATTTTGACGATTTTAAACACATGGCTGTTCGAGGGCTGGCCTGGGGCACACCCGGCCGTAAGTGCCTCCCTTTTGCACATTCCGGACGGCCCTCGGATGCAGGTGAGAAAGGAGGTGTGAGAAGCAGCCTGGTTAAACCCCGGAGGACTGGCTTCGTTCCCCAGTAAGCACCGCGCATCCAGGGCACGTCGGCTTAGGTGGCCGCCCGCCGCGCCCCGCCACGGTAACCAAGTCTCACTCGGGGCGCCATAGTGTTTCCACGGACGTTCCTTTTTGACCTGGACGTTAGCCCTATTAGTTTGCAGACGTCTGCTAGGCTGGTGAGTCCTTCACACATTTACAATTACCACTGCAAGTCAGTGTTCAGTGTGACCATCGCCTTGGCCGTGAGGCCGGCCAGGCCCCAGCCGGGAGCCCCAAAGTCCCGATTCCCCTGTTTGTCCTTTGCATTCTTGGTGACTCTGAGGCGCTTACAAAGCACTGTCACAAGCAGGAGAGGACCTGCTCTCCGAGCTGTGCAGGGACATCTGTCTTTCCTCCTTCCTGGAAGAAGTGTGACAGGATCTTACTTTTGCCATCCAAATACACTAGAGATGCCAAGGCTTGTCCAAGGCATCTGCCAAAATTCTTCCCTGCTCTCCACCCCCCCCAAAAAAAGGGGGTTTTCTGCTTTGAAGCCTGGCCTGTTACCATAAGTATAACAATGTCTCCTGTTCAACCTTTGGAGGTAGTAACGGGGCAGGCTAATGAAAACCGTCACGTTTCCTGGGGACGGTTTATTTCCCCAAATCCGTGTTGGTCAGGTAAGGCAGCGTCATAGGCTTCCTGCAGAGAGCGTCAGCGGCACGCTCAGCCGGCCTGTCCGCGAGCTCTGAAACGCTGCTCCGAAGGCGAGGGTGCTTGTCCCACTTGCATAGATGCGTGTAGTAACCTGTCCCACGTGGGCACTTCGACTTTTGTGTTGCATAAATGGTGTCTTGGAAAAAACTACTTTTTCTGTTTTTAAACTATCAACTCAAATAATCATATTGTTCGACTGTCGGCTGAAATTGCAATGGACTGTTTTCAAATTCGGTCCCATCTGGTGCATTAATGCTAAGCCTGGTCCTTGGGTTATATTAGCATGGGTTACAGGAATTTTTGTTACATTAACATTATCCTCTCCCATTCATATTTTTTATTTCAAGTGTTTTCAGTCGTGGACTATAAAACGACTATAAATGTATCCCTTTTTTATTGTTTACAATAATATGATAAAGTGAGTGTGTATCAACCCCTTGACATTCAAATATTCAGATGATTATATGGGGATCTATGTAAATAAAATTGTTTCAGGGACCATTTTAGGATTTGCATTTTGCTCCCCTATTTTTGCACACGTTTCCAAAACCAACAATTCTTGACATTACTTTGAATTGGAGAAAAAGGAAACCAATATAACTACCTTGGTGCCAGAAAAAGAACTGATTTCTGGATTTTAAAAAATCGTGGCAATAAGCGATATGCTTTACCAAGGGGCCGTCCAAATGTAGCCTGTGTGGTTCCCAAGTCAACACTGCTCTCCCCCGCACAGGACTGTGCTGTACGAGTGCTGCCCTGGCTACATGAGGATGGAAGGCATGAAAGGCTGCCCCGCAGGTAAGACGCCACTTGCTGAACTAAATGAGGAGCTTGTGTGAAGAAGGAAGGTTGAGGCAGCTTGTAGAGAAGCTGTGTGCGCGTGTGCGTCTGTGTGCGTGTGGGGGGTGTGGTGTGCGTGCTTGTGCATGTGTGTGTATGTGTGTGTGCACATGTGTGCATGCGCATGTCTGTGTGAGTGTGTGTGCACAGATGTGTTTGCATGTGTGCATGTGCGTGTCTGTGTGCATGTGTGTGTATGTGTGCGTGTGTGCATGTGTGCACGTGCATGTCTGTGTGAGTGTGTGTGCACAGAATGTGTGTGCATTTGTGCATGTGCGCATCTGTGTGTGTGCATGTGTGTGTACATGTGTACGTGTGTGTGCATGTGTGCATGGTGTGTGCGCGCGTGTGTGTGCATGTGTGTACATGTGTACGTGTGTGCGTGTGTGCGTGTGTGTGTGTGTGTGCGTGTGCACATGTGCGCATGTGTGCCCACACATGTGTACATGTGAGTGTGCGTGTGTGCACGTGCGTGTGTGGTGTGGTGTGTGTGTGCGCGCGTGCGCATGTGTGTGTGCGCATGTGTACGTGTGTGTGCGCATGAGTGCGTGTGTGTGTACTGTGCGTGGTGTGTGTGTGTGTGCAATGTATGCACGCACATGTGTGTGTGTGTGAGTGTGTGTGTGTGCATGTGTGGGGTGTGCGCACATGTGTATGCGCACATATGTACATGTGTGTGCGTGTGTGGTGTGCATGTGTGCGCGCACATATGTACATGTGTGTGCACATGTGTGCATGCATGCATGTGTGTGGTGTGCATGTGCGCATGTGTGTGTGCATGCACATGTGTACGTGTGAGTGCGTGTGTGTGTGTGTGTGCATGTGTGTGTGGCATCATGGCAAAGCCTAGAAATTCCAGGAAATATACCGTATCTTGGCGTGAATCATGAATTTGTCATGGTGATAAAGAATTAAACACAGTCCTCATGCACTGAATGCCAGACAACACAATAGAAGCTCGGCCATAAATTTAAGTTAGTTCAAGTTTCCTTCATGAACAAAAGTTTCCTCTGCAAAATCTCTTTCCTTGAACTTGTCTACAAACACGCACCTGACTACTTGGCAAAGCACCACCTTTTCTGATTGATTTTATAACGATTTTGTTATGTTCTTCATGTCGAAAGCTGGTTTTCTGTAACTCTGCTACGAGAGCACGAAGAGCTCGGTTTGCCCTCTGAAATAGCGGCCATTCTGGCCTTTAGCACCCACCGTCACACGTTTCCTGCAGCCACCCTGCCGTCCCCAAGAGAATCTTCTCTTCTCGGGGTTGGTCGCCCCCACTTCCTCTAGAACGACACAGACCACAGAGTCCTGACCACAAAAAGCCTCTAGTCCAGTCCGTGTTTTTCTGACCGTGACCTGAGACTGGTGTTTACAATTCAGTTGGGTCCCAGCAGCTGGGAGGTATTAAGAGAAATACCTCCCTGATCAACACTGTTTTGGGGGGGCCCTGAACTTCGGCTGATGTCACAGGTTACCTGTCATGTCATCAGCTCATGTTGAATTTTCAGCCAATGAAACTTGATTACAGATCTTGTTGCCATGCACCTTACACATCCCTAGGATTCATTTCTTCAACCCAAGCACAGAACTCACATGAAACACTCCGACATTTCACCTGTTCGTTCTGACTCATTTTCCTCATCCAATTGGGCACTTTTTAAATTCTGATTTTATAATTTAACATATTAATTATGTCACCTAGTCTTGATATATTCACAAATATAATAAACATGTGTCCTGTGAACTTGTCCAAATGAGACTAATTTTCAAATAAGATCGAGTTTTAAGAAAAGAAGTCGGCTACCCCAAACTTCAAGTCGCCATTCATACATTTTGCTCTTTCTCCTGAAGTTCAAGAAAAATTATTCTGGAAGTGTCAATAGTTTGATCTATTTCCTTCCTGAAATGATGATGAAAAGAAGCAAGTCTACATATTTCTTTTAGAGAGCCAAATGTATAAAAATTATATCCTTATATCTAATAGTATTATACTATTTAGGAACGTTAAGCAAACATGAAAGAAAATACTAGCTTTGCCATGAAATAATCAGAGACATTTACTGATAATGATAGTCGAGCTACTATTAACACAGAAGGATTGACACCTAAATAGACTAAATGCTAAACCAGGATGATACTTCAAAATTCATCTTCCCTCGACACCAGGGATGTATGAAATAACAGTTTTCAATACTATTTCATTACTTAGCACTCAAAAGGCAAATTTCACTTACAATTGATGACTCATAGAATTCTACTGTTAACAGTGTCAGTCCCATGTGTTGGGGAACGTGGTGTACAGTTTAAGTGATTGTGAAATACTATTCTTGGAAGAAAACCCCAGGTTCACTCGTCTTCTCTCATTTCAGTGATGCCCATCGACCACGTCTACGGCACCCTGGGCATCGTGGGCGCCACCGTCACGCAGCGCTATTCGGACGTCTCGAAGCTGCGGGAGGAGATCGAAGGCAGGGGGTCGTTCACTTACTTCGCGCCCAGCAACGAGGCCTGGGACAACCTGGACACTGTAATTCCCATTATTACTTTGTGCTGTTACTGCTGTTTTCATTGCTTTGTTGGCTTGGAAAGGAGTAGCGATTTTCTGGCTGTTGTGCACACGTGAAGGTGTGTAACGGGAAGTTACGGAGGGTGAGGAGCGAGTCCTGTCAGTACGTCACAGAGCAGCTGGCCTTGCAGCAGGCTGACAGCCCATAGAGGACAGGCAGACAGGAGTGGCCCGAACAGGTGCTCATGGTGGTTCCATTTTACCCCTTTCCTCTGGGGGTGAGAAATACATGGGATTTTAGATGACATATCTAATAGAAAGGTAAGTTAGAAGTCTCGTGGAATTTATATCTTGTTATAAGCTATATTATAAACAAATGCTCTATTGTTTAATTGTGTGTAAATACACAGGCTCTTCAGAGACTGCCAGATGCATAAACACGTGTCTGGGTACTTAAATGAAGCGTTGTGAACAACGCATTGCATTTTGGGACTTTTTGGGAAGAGCTTGATTTACAACCCCTTAAATTGTGACAGTTTCCAAATCTGTGAAACTGGGGGAGAAACACTTCCTACTTTCCACCTGAGAAGATGAGTGATAATCACCACGGGACTCAAGTTATACTGAGCGCAACCCTGACCCAGCGGGCCGCGCGCCCGTGCGCTGGCGGCTTGCATCCCGGAGCCCCCTCCCTCAGGTGGCCCTGCACGCATCTCTAACCCCTTCTGGTTCCTTCCGCTAATTCTCCCTGCTCCCTGCCTGAAGATGAGTCTTACTAGTGTCTCTGCAGAGCAGACTTTGCCCCTTCTCTGTGATCTGATCGCTTCAGCGACACGTCCATGCCCATGAGCACGAAATCTGTGCTCCTTACCCTTGCTGCCTTGGGAATCCGAGGGGACAGTGTCTCTCTTTGGACACGCCCACTGTGTCTTCCAACACAAAGGTATCAAAAACATAGGCCACTAGTCCCCTCCTGCTGAACGACTGCTTTCAGCTGCCTTTTCCCACAGCTGGTAGCCATAACCTCAGTGCTCAGGCTTGAAAACTGTGCGTCGTCCTTCCCACCCCGTCCCCAGACCCCTGTCCCCAGTTCTTCCAAGCCGCCGTTCGTCACCACGTCCCAGGTTCTGGCCACCAATGCCCTCGTGCCAGCTCGTACTCCCAGCACGCCGGCCTTCCCCGAGCCCCGGCCTGGTAGTCTAACGTATGCAGGACTCAGCCATCGAAGTCCCACAGGTTACGGTCACACGTACTCTCCTAATCTCCCCTCAGCAGCATCTGAGAAACACAGAAGCACGTGCTAAGCACACTGCGTGCTCCCTGCGCTCCCACACGCGTCCTGTGTCAGCAGTGGCACGTGGATGACCACGACGCCGTCCCCATCTGATCCGTCCCCAAGGCCCATCCTCAAACCCAGAGGCGCTGCCACTCCAAAAACGCTTTTCCTCCTTCTGTCCTCTACTTACTGTGGTTTTCTCACGTGCTGTCATGTGATGAGGGCCTGGGAGGTAGAGGCTTCACCTTACCTCCCCCGTATGTCCCGTAGGGCCGTGTACGGTATAAGGTATCGGATAAAGAGAAAGGTTCAGGATGGGTGAGCTCTTAAATTTGTTTTTGAATAAACATAAAATCCTTGTTTAAATGCAAATGTATACAGATACAATGCTTTCTGTCCTGTTTGCAACTCAAAATAACTTTAATACCTGATCATTTTCATTTTCCCATAAGTCTTTACATTACAATGGCCTCTTTATCAATTATTCATTTAAAGAATCACTTTGTCTCTAGAAATGACCGGGCCTTCAGGACGTTACATGGAGTCCTGAACGAAGTCATTTTTGCCAGTGTGGTCTGCCCAGCTGGACGATGCCATCAGAAACTAACCAGAGAGCAGAAATAGTGTCATTATAAGAATATTAATATGAACCACAAGAAAATAAACTTCTGCCATTGCCGTTTCGTCCAGGACATTCGTAGAGGCTTGGAGAGCAACGTAAATGTCGAGTTGCTGAACGCTTTACACAGCCACATGGTCAATAAGAGGATGCTGACCAAGGACTTGAAAAACGGCATGATCGTCCCCTCGATGTACAACAACCTGGGGCTCTTCATTAACCATTATCCTAACGGGGTGAGTTTCATTAATGCGTAGAACGTTTGTGGGCAGTGCCGGCCATAACGTTTTCTGTACCGCGTCCATAATGCTCGCAGAAACGGTGGAAGTTAGTGAAGGGGAGTGAAAACTGTCCCCTTGTTTAGGGCATGTGACTTCTGACTCGGGGACTGACTAGCTGGAAAGCGCGGTTGTGGGGAAGAACTTCGATGGACGGTCATTGCCAGTGGGCATCGGTGTTCTGCCAAAGGGCATTTTCGAAGCCGATGTGTTGGGGGAAAGTAATAATCGGAGACAAGCCAGTAGATAAGAATTTATCAGAGACTAATGGGAGACGGACCGGAGACTGACCGGAGACTGATGGAGACGGACGGAGACTGACCAGAGACTGACAGAGACGGACCAGAGACGGACGGAGACAGACGGAGACGGACGGAGACGGACGGAGACGGACGGAGACTGACAGAGACGGACCGGAGACTGACCGGAGACGGACCGGAGACGGACGGAGACGGACGGAGACGGACGGAGACGGACGGAGATGGACGGAGACTGACAGAGACGGACCGGAGACTGACCGGAGATGGACCGGAGATGGACGGAGACTGATGGAGACTGACGGAGACGGACGGAGACGGACGGAGACGGACGGAGACTGACGGAGACTGACAGAGACGGACCGGAGACTGACGGAGACGGACCGGAGATGGACGGAGACGGACGGAGACGGACGGAGACGGACGGAGACTGACGGAGACGGACGGAGACGGACGGAGACGGACCGGAGCACGTGCATCGCCTCCTTTACCCCTGCCTCTGGGCCGGCCTACGTGTCTGCTTGCCCAGATAAGAGTGTTCGTGCGACGCGAGTGCCCAGGCCCTCGGAACGGCCGGATTTCCAGGGGCGAAGGGGCCCCGATGAGGCACTATTTGGGAACTTATGAGGGCACAACTGGCTATATTTCCGTGATAATTGTTTCTCTCAGCACTTGCTTCAGGGCGACTTAGACTTCACAGAATTCATTCAGCTCTGTTAGGAAGAGCCGGTGGCTCTCGCTGTCACAGAAAGTAAAGGATTAAAGCGGCCGTCGAGATGCAGAGCGCTGCTGCCTCCGGTTTTCGGTTTCCGGCGTGAGGCTCGGCAGCGGGCCCCCGCGGACTCCCGGCTCCCTCGTTTCCCTTAGGCGTGACCCCAGGTCGCTGCTCACTCGGCGCCCGGCCCTGGCCACCCTCCCTCGTGTGCACAGGCAGCAGGGGGTGGGCGTGGCGCTGACCCCCTGCACTTGATGTTCCCCAACAACCCCAGGTGGTCACGGTGAACTGCGCTCGGGTCATCCACGGGAACCAGATCGCCACCAACGGCGTCGTGCACGTCATTGACCGCGTCCTCACACAGATTGGCACCTCCATCCAAGACTTCATTGAAGCAGAGGACGACCTCTCGTCTTTCAGGGTAAACGCAAGCGGCGGTCCACAGTCTCGGGTCACTGAAATCCCCCCTTTCCCCGTCAGAACCTAAAACCACATGGAAAACCCGCTGTCCAACCAACCTGGCAGACATGTAGCAAACGCACAGCTAGAAACGAACAGATTCTCACTTTACGCCCAAGAGGCCGTCTCCTCGTGGGGCCTAGTGACACGCACGGGCACGGCGCGGACGAGGCGCAGCCAGCTCTGTGACCGGTGCACTCAGTGCCCTTAGAGCGCGTCCGCCTCAGGGACCGCACGCCCCGCGGGGTGCCTGTTCCCACAGCGCAGCGGGAGGAAGGCCGGAAAGGCCCTGGCTGCTGTGCCGGCACGTCCTGTCCCGCAGACCGACAGGGCAGCCTCTCACGGCGCTCTGCGGCCGGGGCTCCGCGTGGCCACCTGAGCTGGGGTGCTGCAGTGTCCTTCCGGATCTGCGACGCGCCAGCCCCTGAAAAGCACACTTGTGTTCCAGGCAGCTGCCATCACGTCTGACATCCTGGAAGCCCTGGGAAGGGACGGTCACTTCACGCTCTTCGCGCCCACCAACGAGGCCTTCGAGAAACTTCCGCGAGGTGTCCTAGAGAGGATCATGGGAGATAAAGTGGCCTCTGAAGGTATAAAAACCTCCTCCTCTATGAGACGTCTCCCAGAATCCCAAGCAGGAAAGGAAAGGAAAATGAGGGGGTCAGGCCAGTATTGTCAGGTTGAGAAGCAAAGACAGACCAACTTTTAGAGGTGGACTATAAAAATCTTAAAAGATGAAGTCCTTGAAATAGTATGCAGAGTAATTCAACAATTAATTTCATAATTCAAGTAACTGAAATAATAGGAATATCCTAAAGGTCACATTTTCGTACTGCTTTCAAGTAAATAAATAGCATCATTAAAAATGATTAACAAGTGTTGGACAGAAACACTAGATCACCAGATTTTACTGTCACAGACCTATCAGGAGACGCTCTTAATGCTGCATTTATGCCAAGGCTATAACTGAGCTGGGAAACTTGCCTGGTCTCTTGGGCCATGACTTACTGATGCACAGAATTTTTCCAATAGATTTTACATTGTGACTAGGACCTTTCCATTGACTCGGACTGTCACAAAAATACATTTAACCAATTTAAGGTGTGACATTTTGGGGATGTGGATACAGATATAATATAATTACGGCACAGATTCCTTCAGATGTTCCTCGAGAAATCATCTGTATTTTGGCTACTTTCTAGGTCTTGTCTTTAGGGAATTCTGTCTTCCCTTCAGCCTCTGTGGAGCTCTTACTATGAAGCAGCTACTGCAAGACGCCGCGTGGGTGCCTGGGAGCAGGCGGCACTTAAATACCTGCATGGACGTTCTGAGTGAAACCACTCTGTTTGCTTTCACATCAGAAATTACTTTCTTAGGACGGGAGAACTTGATCTCACCCACGATGTTTTAGTACCACACAAATCATTTCATGCCACAGATCTCTCCTTACTTCCTCCCGAGCTGAGCTCTTTTGATGGTGTGGTTGATGAAAAAAACAATCATTCCAAGAACTTAGAAGAATTTAAAAAGCTTTGGTGGCTCCTGGGGTCTTGTATGCACTGTATGTATCAGGCCCGCAGGGACGCGCGTCTGCGGGCCCGGTGCCTGCACCCTCGTGCTGAACGGGCGCTGTCTCCCCACTTGCCTTCCAGCCCTCATGAAGTACCACATCCTGAACACCCTGCAGTGCTCTGAGGCCATCATGGGAGGAGCAGTCTTTGAGACTTTGGAAGGAAACACCATTGAGATAGGCTGTGATGGTGACAGCATTACAGTAAATGGAATCAAGATGGTGAACAAAAAGGACATTGTGACCAATAATGGTGTGATCCACCTTATCGACCAGGTCCTCATTCCTGACTCTGGTGAGCGACACTTGCATGTCCCTCTGCTTCCTATTGCTTATCGGTTATGGTGCCTCAAGAGGAAGTTCACGAGAAACGGCCGTGTGGCGTGAGGAATGGCAGGTGGCACGGGCACAAAATAAGCGGAGAGCCGACTCCTAAATCAGTCGCCTGTGTCATCACAGGCATTGCGTGGTTTTCGAGGGTTTCTGACACCTGATTTACAAGGGTTCTCACGGTGCCCACGTTTTCTGGAAAGACAGAACCCGATGGTCCGCTTTGGGTGAATGACAGGTGTGGCTCTCACCAGCGTCAGGAGATAAGCAATAGAGGATGAAAGAAAATGGGAGAGGAGAAGGCAGGAAGTGTCTGTGGTTACCGACCCCGACAAGGGGCGCCGAAATGCTTAGGGACAGGCGCGGTGTCTCACCACACGGTCAGGGAAGCAAACGGCAGAGAGAGAACGGCCCAGCATTGATGCACTAATGTCACGATGGTGGTAACAGCAACGCTGACATTTGGGGAACGGTCTGTGTTACAGCCAAACAAGTCATTGAGCTGGCCGGGAATCAGCAAACCACGTTCACGGACCTCATGGCCCAGCTAGGTTTGGCATCTGCTCTGCGACCAGACGGAGAGTACACGCTGCTGGCCCCTGTCAACAACGCCTTTTCTGGTGCGTATCGGACACTGCTGGTTCTGTGCTCCGCCCCCACCCCAACCCGTGCACAGCTTTTCTCTTCACCATGGTCGTTCGCAATAAGAAACCATAGATATTTTACAAGGTGTCGATTCGTTCCTGCATTGGCTACACATGCAGCGTGTTAGTACTTGGAGTCTCCTTTATAGTGGATAATAGACTGCAGGAGGTGCAAGTTGGTGATCAGAGGTATTCAGTAGTTCTCTGAATATAATCATATTTCAAGGACACATAATGGATCTTAAGAAAAAAATAAACTGTACGTCCTTATTTAACACTAGCATAATAATATTTAGGAATAGTTAGGTGTGTTTGGCATCTTAGAACTTGACAGTAAGGTGTTAAATTATAAACAAATTAGAAACAAGAGAACATCGTACACTTCCATATATGATGTGAACTGTTATTATTAGGCTGACCGGATGTAATGACCTTACTGCCCCGTGGAGAACAGTACGTCCGGTCAGCCTAATTATTATAAGTATTTTATCTCATGACTGCTATTCAAGGACAGTGTTTACATTAATGCAATCTGCCCCCTTTTTCAGAACAATCATTCACAAAGACATATTTAAATAGTTAGGCCTAATTTAGTAATTTAAAAAAAAACAAATAAGCATCATTTCTTTACATTTTCCCAAACACCAAATTGTGACATAGGAATTATTAATAAAAAATACAAATTCCTAGAAGTGCTGTTTCTCCTCTTTGTGATCACGATGTCCACATGTGTTGATGTTATCCCACCTTTAAGCGGTGTGTGCTTTGATTTTCTCTTCAGAGATAAAGACCAATTTACAAATGATGCATCAGTAGCCTTTCATGTGACTGATGGGTATCTAATTCTCAGAAAAAGTCTTGCCCAGCATTAGAGTTTAGCCCTTGCCAGTGACCACGTAGAACTAGGATGTCCTCACAGGAATGAAACCACTGTTTGGACAGCCTAGAATCAAGTTACGCCCATGTGACGGAATTGCTCCTGGAGCGTCCGCGGGTGCCTGGACTTCATTGCCTCGAGCATGAGCTGAGTCTCATACTACGTGAGCGTATGTGAGCGCAGGCTCCATGGTATCAGGGGCGAGCGCGGGCTCCATGATACCAGGGGCGAGCGCGGGCCCCGTGATACCAGGGGCGAGCGCAGGCCCCGTGATACCAGGGGCGAGCGCGGGCCCCGTGATACCAGGGGCGAGTGCGGGCCCCGTGATACCAGGGGTGGTGGGAATTCTCCATTTTCGTGATGTTCTCTTATCAGGAGAAACTTGAACGCTTTCTAAATAAAATCATCTTTTTTCTTTAAAAAATGCACAGATGACACGCTGAGCATGGACCAGCGCCTCCTTAAGTTAATTCTGCAGAATCACATCCTGAAAGTGAAAGTGGGTCTGGGTGAGCTTTACAATGGGCAGAAGCTGGAGACCCTCGGAGGCAAACAGCTCCGCGTCTTCGTGTATCGCACAGTAAGTGAACCAGAGCAGCAAGAACTGCCCACAAGGACGTGCGCATTTCTTGGGATTTTATTATATAATTTCCATGTGGTTTCAGTCATAACTATGCATAAGAGGATCAGGGACTGAGTAACAAGTGAGAAAACTAAGAAAATTACACAAAAAGTGCTACGTATTCATAATTCGGAAGATCTGCATTTGTTTCGCTATAAATACTGTTATGTTCTAAAGCATTAATTATTTCAATTCCAGAAATCACTAACACGCCCCTAAAATAAGTTTTTCTACAATTTAAGCAGAGTTGGTAGACACATGACCTTCAGGTGTACGATATACTGACTTGACACTTACGGACCTTACAATGTGGTCACCTGCTAATTCTAGCAATCACCTGTCACCATGCAAACCTATCACAGTATTATTGACTAGATTCCCCTTTGCCCTTCCCACTCATCCCCCCATGCCACCCCCCTCTCTGGAAACCATCAGTTTGACCCCCGTTTCTAAGTGTTTTTGTTTTGTTGGGTTGGGTTGGTTTTTGTTTCAGATTCCACATGTAAGTGAAACCATATGGCATCTGTCTTCTCTGTCTAACTTACTTCACTTAGCATGATACCCTCAAGGTCCATCCAGGTTGTCACCAATGGAAAGATTTGGGGTTTTTTTTTTAATTACTGAGAATTATTCCATGGATATATGTGTCCATCGATAGATGAATACCACATCTTATTTATCTATTCATCTATTGATGGACACTGAGGTTGCTTTCAAATCCTGGATATTATAAATAATGCTGCAATAAGTATAGGGGTGCACATATCTTTATGAATTAGTGTTTTGAATTCATCTCATAAATACCCAGAAGTGGAGCTGCTGGGTCATCAGGTAGCTCTGCTTTTCATTTTTGGACCCTGCAGTAATTTACAATCCCACCAACAGTCACGAGGGGTCCCTTTTCTCCACAGTCTCCCCAATACTTGTTACTAGCTGACGTTTTAACACCAGCCATTCTGACAGGTGTCTCACTGGTTCTGATTGGCACCTGCCTGATGATGAGTGACGCTGAGCAGCTTTCCACGTCTGCTGGCCATCTGCACGTCCTCTACAGTTTACAAGGCAATTCGTCTATGCAATCAAATGTGTAGGATGATCTTTTACCATAAGATCATGATTCTACTGAATCTCTTTTGAATGACCTTCAGGATAAACTTTTCTAGACATACAAAGATTCCTGAACACTATCAAGTGGTTCCACTGTACTTTGTCTAAAGAAATATGTCTAGAAAATATTGCTTATCACAATTACAATGTGACTAGTGGCACTGCTCACGTGCTGTCCAGGCAACACACGAAATGCTTCACAGGAAGTCGGCATCACCTAGATCTGAATGTGACCCCAGCGGCTGCTCGTCACAGTGTCACAGTTCCAAGACACACATCTTAAAGGGTGCAGAACAGGGCTCCACTGTAAATTATACGTATACCTATATTTGTTCCAAAATACTATAACCAAAACAATTTCACTTAGAATTGATCTGACCATCTGACTATAGTCAAGAAACTATAGTACATATTTCTGACCATCACAAGAGGCACTGAAGTTGTGACATTTTATGGTTTAACGAGGGTCCTAGAGAGTTAAAGTGTTAACGTTTCCTAAGATCAGAAAAAAGGTGAGAATCTGGAACTGGTGGAAAATGTAGTCATGGAATGCTGTGGAGTTGCTGTTATTTACCGACACGACTACGTGCCCGACACACACGGGTGCCCGACGAGGGGGATGCCTGGGGAAGGCCAAGTGTGACGTCAGATGGTGCGAGGTCCTAAACGCGGAGACTGTGCTTCCTCCGTGGTCGGGTGACCACGTGGAAGAGTCAGGCCAGACATGTAACTGCGCACCTGCTTCCGCACGGGAAATGCCAAGCAAGGACAGGGACAGGCTGTGTCTCGCTCTTCTTTGCCAGGCCGTCTGCATTGAGAACTCGTGCATGGTGAGGGGCAGCAAGCAGGGCAGGAACGGCGCCATCCACATCTTCCGCGAGATCATCAAGCCAGCCGAGAAGTCGCTCCACGAAAAGTTAAAGCAAGACAAGCGCTTTAGGTAAGCCTGCTGGTGCCACCGCCACCAAAGAGGAGGGCCGTGGGCACACGTCTGCGTCCCAGTCAGCACCCCCAAATGCATTTCGTGTCCAGTGCTGCTGAGAACAGCATTAGAGAATAAGAAGTCCACGCAAATGTTTCCAAAACTGGAAGGGTCTGCACACTAGTTTGCTTCCTGGGGACCATAATGGAATGTGTGAGTGGAAGAAACAATCTTGTACACTGAGCTCCTCCTTGCAAGTTTTCTGTAAGTAAGTTTGTGCTTTTAGAAAATGATACTATGCACTAGCAAAGTCTGTTTTAAGGACTATTAAATGACAGCAATATGCCTCTTATTTGTTAGAAGGTGGGGACTTGGTTGAGTTTTAGGGTGGTTCCCTTGCTGGGAATCGAACCCAGGCCGCAGCATTGAGCACGCCAAAGCCTAGTCACTACACCACCAGGGCACCCTTGTTGAGTTTTATAGGATAAAAACAGAGCTTAGGAACTTAAAAATCATACGGACATGTAAACAACCTCCCCATGACGAAGCTTTCTCAGCAGGCAATGGGGGCATGCAAATGTGGGGACGATTTTCCGACGCTGCGCACGCACTCTGTGCTACTCCACGGGCTGTCGGTGAGCGTGCCATGCCTAAACCTAACAAAAAACATGTGTCCTTTCCACTTAGCATCTTCCTCAGCCTTCTAGAAGCGGCAGACTTGAAAGAGCTCCTGACTCAGCCTGGGGACTGGACTCTGTTTGTCCCGACTAACGACGCCTTTAAGGGAATGACCAGCGAGGAAAAGGAGATTCTGATCCGTAAGTGGGAGCGGGGACCCGAGTTTGCCCCTGGGTGGCAGGACCTCACTTCCCCTCGGGCTCCTGCCCGGACGGCAGCCGCAGGGAGGCCTCCTCGTCCCCGCTCCCGTGTGGCCTTAGTTTCCTCCCACGTCACTTGGGATATGCGGAGGGTCACACACTGATGTTCTCAGACAGCTGCATGTTGTCACATGGTTGGGCTAGGATGGCTTACGTTATTTCTACGGACGGCCACATAAGTAGGTGACAAAGAAGGAAACAGTCACAATTTCAAAAATAATTTCTTTTTCTCCCAGTTAAGTTGGATAATATTCTGGCTGAAGTGGTTGAAGTGATCGTGTAGTTTCCCATACCATTGGTGGCAACTTGAGAGGGCAATGACATTAGGAGAAAGGACAGTGTGGAAAGAACCGTTAAAGACCAAGAAATACTTTCTTCTTCAGTCCTCATGGTATCAAGATGTCCAAGACAGAAAAGATGAGATGCTACTAAATACATACATTTTCTCCAATAGGAGACAAAAATGCTCTTCAGAACATTGTCCTCTACCACCTGACGCCAGGTGTTTTCATTGGAAAGGGCTTCGAGCCCGGGGTCACCAACATTCTGAAGACCACGCAAGGGGGCAAAATCTACCTGAAAGGGGTGAGTTCTCTGCAGTGACCTGGCGATGGCGTTCGGCCACCACTCAGTCATCTTAATGCTTGTTTTTTTCATGAAATTGCTCATTGACACGTTGCCCTGTTTTGGTAGGTGAACGACACACTTCTGGTGAATGAACTGAAATCCAAAGAATCTGACATCATGACAACGAATGGTGTCATTCATGTTGTGGATAAACTCCTCTACCCAGCAGGTGGGTAATTATTGAATGCATTAATGGACTAAGGCTTTTTCAATAGAAACCCAGAATTTTATGTCATACGTTTTGGCCGATGTTCATTTGATATTTCTCTTCATAGACACACCTATTGGAAATGACCAGCTGCTGGAATTACTGAATAAACTGATCAAATACATCCAAATTAAGGTACAGAAGATGACTGGATCTATTTCTAATGGTTGAGCACAGACTAGAAATGCATACATTGATGAGTAGATGTGCAATAGATTTGGATTGCTCTCTGTTGATCATGCACCACTGGCCCACTTATAAAGAGATGACGTAATTCCTTCACGGTTTTATTCAGCACGTATCTATGAAACTCTCCATGGGGCCAAGCAGGGTGCTAAGTATTATCGGAAATACTGAGTTCAATCAGATATGGCCCTTTACTCAAGAAGTTTGCAATGCCCTTTTATTGTAATGTTAGCCCCCCAAAAAGTTTACAGTCCTGTTTGGCAGCTGAGACATGAACATAAGAAAACTATAATCTTTCTAACATCAAATATCTTTGCTACTGAGTATAAAGAAGCTATAGTGTTTTCTTATAAAACGTTGTTGCTAATGACAGGAGTTAACGACAAAGGAACGTTTTGCTTCTATACCCTCAGAATGCCATATTGTTTATAAATCTTTTTAACTTGGATTAACTATTCTGTAATTTTTGAGACTGGGTAACAAATCTGATCATTTTTGTGCCATCTGCACCCTACCAGAAAAGTGGAAGATGGTTCATGTGAAGACTTCATTCTGTTGAGTGTGACGATAGCTGCACCTCACTTCCTTTAGTAAGAAGTAAAGTGGGTGCCGTGACTCTGTAAATACACCTGCTGGGTTTCACGTTACTAAACAGAAATATTTATTCTCAGTTTGTTCGAGGCAGCACCTTCAAGGAGATCCCCATGACGGTCTACAGTAAGTACGCAGTGTGTACCTGTCACGTGATAGTAGCTTTGGTATTTACAGAGACCATTTGATAATCTGGTATTTATCGTTCCAAACGATGGCAGATTCCGTCCCCCAAGGGCGGCGCGAGCCCTCTCGGCCTCAGCCCCACCCTCCCCCTGCAATGACCCACTCCCTGCTCACCCACGAGACGGGAGTGAGCACCCAGACACCTAAGAACAGCCGTGAAATGTAATAGCTAGCATGACAAAGTGGCAGGAAAAGGCAGACAGTCCTAAAAGGGAGGAGATGGCTACAGGGCTCTCCTGAGCAACCTGACACTTCCGGTGAGCGGTCACCAAAGCCACACAGCTGGAGGAGTTGCTGCCCACCCCACTCTCGAGCCCTTGGCCAGTCTAAGGGCAGGGGCAGTCAGTGCACTGCAGAGTCCTAGCTGTAAAACACGCTCTCCACCCAAGAACTGCATAACTCAATATAAAATTTGCCAGGTAACAAACCTAACCTGTCTAGACCCCACGGAAATTTTCTCCCTGAGTACCAGATTATCAAATCCAAGCCTCTCCCACTTAACAGTGGGGAAGGCTGTTTCATTCTCATAAACATAACTCATGGTATTTCTTTTTCAATGTGACTTCTCCTCATTTGTCTTTTTTCTTTCTTTCTTGTGTCTTTCAAAGCAGAACTCTGTTTCATTTTGTTTTGACTCTACAATTAAACACTCAAAATGCATCAGTAGCTAAAGCAGGACATCAGTTCCCACATTTATCCTGGCTAGAAAATTATTTTATCTTAATGCCATGAGCATTCTAGTATTTAATTAAGATTTCCTTCGGATTTACACAGGAAAAGGCGTAAAGACCATGTAAGGAGCAAAACAAAATATCAGCTGCTGTCCCTGACTTCAGTTAGGTGACGACATCTGCAAGCCGGATCAGGCCAGCTCAGCACGTTCTAAAGATAGAGTTGGAGTAGTACGATGCAGTGTGGTATAAATTTCAGTGTGGAAGTCCACAATGTTGTTAGAGATACATCTTATAAGGCGTTAAGAATCCTAATGAGCTCTATTCATCAGCAATGTGATGTCATCCTTCCCCACTAATGACGTACAGTTGCACGACATTTACTTCTCCTACTTTATCCGTCATAGGCCCTCCACTTTCCATATAGCTCAATGCAATAGTTTGCTTACAAGGAGCCAACGTACTATAATTCCTTTATTTTCCTCTCCGGAAATGGAACCCTCACTCCCAGAGATAAGTGGCACTTTGTGCAATGACACAAGTCTAAGGACTCACCTGTCGATTTACACCCTGTCGCTGACGTTCCTCTAACTCCTGTCCAGGGCGGCCTGCTGTTGTGCAGATGCACAGTGCAAACAGGTAGAGACTAATTAAAGCAAAGGTTTCATCTTTCGCTTCCTTTATTGACTTGTCTGCAAAACTTCCTTGCTACATGTGATTCCAGTTCCCCAAATAGCATACGTTTTACATTGTTTTGGAGAAAAATGCTCTTGAGTATGTCAAATACATGACCTCCGGGGTGAGGAGGAATAAAATCAGTGTTTAATTCTCAACCTGTGACCTGTCTGAACATTTAAGCCTTCGGAAGAGCAAGATTAACACAAAACTAACAACCAACTGAACTTTAAGTTCCGTAAGATGAAGTGAAAACTGAAGGTAAAAGTAATTAACCCGCTTTGACAGGAGCAGTGGCTCCGACCGGCGGGTCCGGCCATCACGGAAAGCTTCCTCCGCAGGAAGGGCCACCTGCGAGGTCACTGGAGACACAGATTTGACATATTTTAGAGCTTCGTGATCTGAGACCTCAAGACACAAGGTCTGATATGACTGAGACATAGTCACAGTGAAGGCCTAGAATCCATCTTAATTCAAAACGTTGACACGGCTAAACCTCTCAGAAACCTGAGGTGAGGATGCGACAGGATCCCAGACGACGCTGACATCTCACCCCTCCAGGGTCGGCTCGGTCCGCTCCGATGGGAGTTAGCTTTCAGACGGCCCACTGCCTCATGGAGCCATCTGACTGCAAGGCTTCTAACCGGAAACAACAAAAGGCCACCAGGTCTGGTTTGATGGGTCCAGAGGCTCCTTTTCAGTTATGTTCTGAACGACCCAAAGCCAACCAGAGTGGGCTGTTACCTTAAGTGAATTGTGCGTGCTTTTACCTTAGTTGGGTGGATGACAAACATTCAAAACACACACCTTTACATTTTGAAAAAATGATGATGATGATGATGATGATGATGATGATGTTGAGAACTGGAGACAGTTTAGCCCGTACCTTAAATATTGGTCACATTACGTCTGTTGCATAGAGCTGCTATCTGGCTGGCTGAACCTTACTTTTACTTTTAAGTATACTGATCTATTTTTCCTATTTTCCTTTCTACATTACTGTTATAAAATACATGAAAAATATTTTGAGTCTTTTTCCTTTAGTTCTTTTTTTTCTGATTGAGAAAGAATTCCACAGTGCAATCTAAGATATTATGAATTGCATGAAATTAATCGTGTTTGTCTTCTGTGGCTACGCAGCCAGTGTTTTCCGGAAGTACAGAAGCAGGGAAAGGGCTTTAGTGGTGCCGTTCAGAGCGGTAGATCTCAAGGTAGAACGCCTCACCTAGTGAGTGCATATTTCCCGGGGACAGATCCAAGCCACTGGACTTCGGTCACCATGCGGACATGAGAAGACACTGCTAGATAATGTACCGCGAGCACTTCCTGTATCTGACTGCCCCAACTATTGCCATATCCGATACCTCAGTGCCCAGCAAAGACCCAAAAAAAAGGAACGATTTTCTTAAAGATTTTTAAAAATATAAACATCCTTTATGTTCCACTTTCTATACTTTCAGCAACTAAAATTATAACCAAAGTTGTGGAACCCAAAATTAAAGTGATTGAAGGCAGTCTTCAGCCTATTGTCAAAACTGAAGGTAAAAATCAGTGTTCTATATGGTTCCTTTTATTGTGGAAAAAACCCATATAATAGACTGATTTCTATGAATGTGTCTACATTCTTTTTGAAACTAACATGCTAAATATCCCTACACCAACGGCATGCTCGTGCTCGCAGAATGCAGAATGCAGAATGCAGAATGCAGAATGCAGAATGCGGATCGCTCAGCGGAGTAGGTGGTGCCTTCCTAATACTTTCAGTACATTTGCTTGTCCTGTGCTGAGTCAGAGCAGTAGCCACTGACCATGGTCTCGGCGCCAGTGCCCAGAGGCTCCCTACACAGAACACCCCGAGCTCTTATTGCAGTGAGGCTCCTTGGGAGGGGAAGCTCGTGCAGCTTATTTCCAACCTCCCCACGTGCATCTCTTTTCCACTGTGATGAGAAGCTCTTCCAAGAAGTGCACGTGCTTATCATCCCAGCATTTGGGAAAGCTTTTTAAATGACAACCACCCACGAGAAATTCTGAAATCAGACCGCCAGACACAGTGGACGGACTGAGGAGCTGGTGCAGGGAGCCAAACTGTGGAATCCTTAATTCCAGCCTGAAACTGATATATAGGAGAATATATATTTATTTTGTGTGATCATACTTCATAATAGAAATAGATGAATTTGTATCACATCTCTCCTGATGTTCCAGACTAGAACACTGACAACTCGCTTTTCTCTCTAACCCTACTGTCTATGTTAGCCAACTCCAACATCTTTGATGACACCTTTATTTCACACATTTTAATTACTGCTAAGGGTCAGACCTTCAGATTTTATTTCCATGTCTAATCAACTTTTTTTGGGGGGCAGACTATTTTAATTTTAAGCCTTTACACAATGATTGAGGTTTTTTTTTTTAACATTAAAAGTGGCATTCGTTAGTGAAATTATATAGGTTTCCAGTGTACAGCCACATAATACATCATCTGTTATTGCACTGTCACCCAGAGTCAGTTCCCTTCCATCACCCCGTATTTGACCCCCTATATCCTCCTCTGTGACCCCCTACCCCCTTTCCTTCTGGTAACCACTAAACAGAAGTTTTGTTTGAAAGAACTACACTTTTGGTTTCATTATTTTAAATTGTTCTAGACTATTTCATTCTGGGTAATAGGATAGTGTACATTGACAATTTCTGGGCCAGCAAATAAAGTCTCTCAAAGATGAGCAAATATAGTTACATTTAACTGTTGAAGGGTGTTACAGTATGAGTTAAATGTACTGAACTTTATTTTTCTTGCCTATATAATATTCTTGATTAACTAATGTAGTAATCAGCTTTCTAACATTCAAAATGGTTTTCTCTGGGAGGAAAATCATTTTGCAAGTCAAATGCAATACTTGTGTAACTTTGCATTTGAAGGACTGTTTATTAATTAGTAAAACTCTGCATCGTTTGCATATAGAAGGTAAGTACTCAAATCCATTTTCTCATAAAACCTGAAATTCAGTATCTTAAAGGTAGGGGATACAGTTGGGATTTCTTAGTGTTCAATCTTATGCCCATTAGATAAAATGTAAGACACTGAGTGATTAAAATTAAACTAGTATATTAATAAGGAAGGCGGAATAGACACTCTCAGTACAGTAAAGTAAGATCTACACTAGTTATCATGAGAGCAACTCAAATTTGTCCATACCATATGATTCCCACAGTATAGCCACATACAATATTCTGTGTGATCACACTTTATAATACAAACAAATGGACAAATTTATATGTCAATTCAAATGCTAATCAGATGGAAGTAATTCCAGCAGCACACCACTAGGCCGAGTCATCTGTGCTCGCCAGTGCTGATGTGAAGGAAACAGGGAATATTTAACGCGTCCTCCCTACAGCCTCAAACCACTTGGATGCTCGCGTAACACCAAGTGTTCAAGTAAGTTTCCTCTTCCAGTGAATTCCAAAGGGCTGCTTTAACATGCCAATCTGTCTCCTAAAACAATATGCCAGGACCCACGCTCACAAAGGTGAAAACTGAAGGGGAACCTGAGTTCAGACTGATTAAAGAAGGTGAAACAGTAACGGAAGTGATCCACGGAGGTGCGTCGTGGGTGCTGCCCGGGGCCCCATTAGCATCACTGAGATTAGTGTAAAATAGTGCTGGTTTAAATATATTGACCAGCTGGTGCTTCCTCTGTGCTTTTGATTTTTTATGTAAATTGTGGGCATATTTTTCTTCGTTAGGGGTTCTTACTGGCCTATCAAATACAACATAGCTTACCTTTTAATGAATCTAGTTGAAATTAATTTAACCGTTAAGTCATCATGCTCAATAAAACTGTCACTACTTCCTCATATGCAGTGGTGACTAGGAAAGATGAGAGTAGCAGGGATGTGGATCCCAAAGGACATAGCAAACTTGGAAGAAAAGCATGGCCATTGTGTAAGACTGACTGAGACGCCCGTTAGGACTTAGCGCAGTGCTCTCCTTCTAATAACGCAGGATGAAGTCCCCGGGCTCTCCCCAGACACTCCTGTCAAAGTCAGGAAGCAAATGTGATGCGGAGAGCGAGCTGGCTCCTGCCCTCATCTCAGGCTCAGGACGTACCGAGAACCCTCTAGACTTCTGCTGATCTGAATTTACTCGAGATATGTCCCCAAAATAATTATGATTTCATTCCCAATGGCATTGTTTTGAGAGATACATTTAACCATTCCAACGTCCAGCTCAGGACGGTTTGGCCGCCATAAGGGGATCAATGAAATGCATTTTTCTCCCTCTACGTTCAGAGCCAATTATTAAAAAATACACCAAAATCATCGACGGCGTGCCTGTGGAAATCACCGAAAAGGAAACGAGGGAAGAGCGGATCATTACAGGTAATCTTTAATTCCACGCATGGAACTAGGCCTGGATGATACAGGTCGAACCGCAGCTAGGCCTAAGGTATCTCTGTGAGGATCATTAGAGAGACCAAGGCTTTTCTGTGGCGGTTACTGAAGTTACTTCATTTCTGTTTTGGCAGATAGAATACTATTCTCCATCTGTAGTCCATGTTTTTCTGGGAATTGGAAAGGTGTAGATGAACCTATGAGCATTTGCTTTTATTATGTGTGTGCATCCATATTATGGGACACGTTATCCGAGTCCAGAAAAAGGCATCCCCGCTTTTGATCTTCCCTTAACCTTAAGGCCTACACATGTACGTACCAAAATACAGGCAAGTTTGCATAAAACCACTGACCCGCAATTTCAGTAAACCTGTTTCCGTCTCCCACCAGCAAATTTGCCTAAAACCTAAACATAGCTGCTCTGTATTGTTTAAACGAGTAGTCAGCACCTATGGCCTGTGCCACCTGTGTATGTAAGCGTCACTGGCACAGAGTGTGCACTCATTTACATACTGTCTGTGTGTTTTCCCACTTAATTGACAACGCCGAGTAGTTGCAACAGCGGCCAGTCTGCCCACAACGTCGGAGATGCTGCCTGGCTCTTTGCAGAGGAAATTTGACCACCCCTGCTTTAGACCTGTTTTTATTGTCTTTCTTTTAGGTCCTGAAATAAAATACACCAGGATCACTACTGGTGGTGGAGACACAGAAGAAACGCTGAAGAAACTGTTGCAAGAAGGTCAGTATTCTAAAGAAACACAGATACGACTTCACCTGTGCGATGTGTATCTAAGTCCGAAGCGTCTCTGAGGGTCCGTGGATCTGTGTTTTCTGTTCTATGCCGTTCCTTTATTTAAGTTCCATACCAACATAGGGCAAAAGTGCCAAGATACAGAATAAAACTTCACATGGCATTGGCAGTGCTTGGTGTGTTATACATTAGTTATATATTGTTCAACGGCTTTGTAAGAAAATTGGCTTTTCAAAAAAGCAGCACCAAAGACTGAGAAAGCACCAAGTGTTGGTCTGGAATTCAATGTCGGACAGATGCACTTAGGAATCACATCAAGTCTCCTTGTCTTTTTGTTACATAAACCAATTTCTGCTATAAACATGTATCCTCTCAGAGGTCACCAAGGTCACCAAATTCATTGAAGGTGACGATGGTCATTTATTTGAAGATGAAGAGATTAAGAGGCTGCTCCAGGGAGGTTAGTAAAAGGGAACCAACTAACCCCTTAACAGGTTCCGGTGACTGAGCTCTGCAACTTTTTAAAGACTGAGCGTTCAGGGTTATTTTTTAAGGTGGCATCATGGACTGTCTCAACAGACTGATTTGTTCAGTGGAGTTCAATTAATATCGATGAAGAAATGATTACTACGTTAAGCAGTCTTTAAAAAGTTCTATGGTGTAGAGCTTGGGGGCAATGAACAGATTTTTTTGCTTTGACACCAACAGTTGTAAGAATGTTTTAAGTATGTGAGAAGGGAAACTTTTTAAATCGAAGGTTATTTAAACAAGCCCAAATTGACACGCTTTTTATATTTAAAAAAAATGTATTCACTGCCCCCCAACAATAACAAAAGGCATGTTTATGAATTCTTAAAGTGCATAGATTTAGGAAAACAATGCATTTAGTCATTTTTCTTTCTATAACTATTTCCTTGGGAATGGGCATCTGTTTCTTCTAACAGTTTGAGTAATCATCTATACCTAGAGATGTAAATTATCTTGCATATGAAATTAATCTTAATATTTAGAGTGCAGAATGTTCTCTATGGCATTAAAAGAATCTACTTTTAAAAGCAAAAGAGAAAAAAAAAGAATTCAAAATCTTATGTAAACTCTAAATGGTAATTACTCAATGAACAGTAAATGTTATAAATATCATTTGGATAATTTTCATTTGAATAAATAAATTCTAGTTCATTTATTAAAAATGAAAGTATTTAGATGATGGACTGTTTTAGAGAAACAAGTATTTAAATTATATAGAAACATCAAATATGCTCGTCGAAATGTACTCTGAATTGAGAAACACAACTGAAGCCTGGTATTCACCCAAGGTACGGTCCACATGGCTTTTCTGCTTAAAAAATTTAAAACTGTATCACTAAGTCCAAGAACATGCAAATTACCTTGGGACCATATGTATATTTGGTCATGACTGTTTCTTTATTCCTTAGTTTAATATAGATAATATCTCTTACATAGTGTTAAAACTGTTCAGCAATAGCAAAATAAGTATTTTTTATTCGCCCAATGATTAAATTTCCCCTCAACGGAAAGATATGTATCTGAAAAAAAAAAGGAGAAAGGGTTTCCTTCCAGGCTGCGGGGAGTACAGGGCACCCCCAAAGCCACACGGAACCAGAGCCTTCTGTGAGATGCGGTCCGGAATTCACGCATCCACCCACGAAGGCCTAACCGTCCGTTCGGGGAACGCACAAATTTGAGCAAAGGGGCCAAGACATTCTCAAGATTAAATTGAATTCTTTTTTTTTTTTAGTCCTTTGCCATAGCACGCAGCTTTGTAGAATGGCGGTGCTTTTTAGAGAATGAATCAATTAGTAGCTGTACCTGTTTATATTGCTTTCATTTACTCAAGGTTAAACTTCAGGTGAGTATGTTTTCTTCCTTTGAATAAGCCCCCGTTAACAAGTCCATTACGAACAACGAACTAGGCCCTAAAGAGTAGCTTCGGCCAAGAGGAAAATGCAAACCCACGCCAAGTTCGAAATACCTCTGGGAGGACACTTCTGCTACTCTTCGTATACGTTTAAACATCCCCTCATCAAAAAAATCATGCTTTTTACACAAAGGGTGGAAAGGTCCTGTAAGTTATTTACTCTATGCAAGAGTGACAATATATGGTGCTCCAAATGCCATAATGCAAGAATGCTTTGCAGACAGTGACCAGTCTCATGGCACAGGGAAACCAAGTGTCTGTTTTGTCTGTTGCCGACGCAAAGTCTCATGTTGGTGCAATTCACTACTCTATGCAAATCTACATGTTTAAGTGATGTTTACTGAAAACTTCATACTTTTCCACTTAGCTAGGATCTCCTGTCTGATGTTAGCCATAATTTCAAAGTGTCTTCTAACTACAAGTATTTAATTTTAGACACACCAGTGAGGAAGATACAAGCCAACAGAAGAGTTCAAGGTAAACGTACTGAGAATAGTAGTGTGCACGTGTAACACGCATTTTATGTGAGGAGAAACGGAGGAAAGAGGGGTGCTCTGGGGTATTGTACTGGACTTGGCTGTGTGTCAGAGAGAACAGGCAGCCAGTTATGGGGGCAAAGTATTTTCTTGACAAGAATCAGAAGATGAGCTGTTCGTGTTCTGCACCGTCAGTAAAATCTAAGCATAACGAATGGTACAGGAAAGGCAGGTATGCTCATGGACTGACTCTTGAAAGAGACTCAAATAGAATTAAATTCAAAAGAAATCCTTGAATATCAGAACCCAGCAAAAGTAGGGTCAGGAGGACCTGAATTCTGTAAAATGGTATTATTCAATATGAGGCTGTAGTTTGAAGCATAAACACTGCATACATACGGAAAATTGTTAATGTGACTATGTATAACATTTTGATATAGTATGTAGATTGTATAATCTTATGTATCACCCATGCACTACAATATTTTCATAACTATGCTCATGTGCATTTTCTGACCTTCCACTTAAGTTACCTCACAGTCTGATGCACTGAAAAATCAAAGATTCCTATTGTGGAACTTAGAATAAATTACAAGTTTGGAATTTCTAAAATAATTACATAGTAATAGTCAAAAGAAGTTTCACTGCTTATAAATGCATTATGAGCACATCTGATTTTAAGCTAATCCAATATAGACATTTGAAGTTAAATAATCAGTTGTACAAGTAATTTTTAATTGAATATATATGAAAATTTTCTTCTAAACCTCCAAATTCATGCGAATTTTGTAAAGAACCGAAGTCATCACTTTAAATTGTTATTTTCATATACCTTTAAACAAAGGAAAACATTATTTCATCATCACAAATGAAGGATATTATTAAGAAAACATAAGCTAAACTTTATTACAGTAAGAAATGATGGTCTTTTATAGAGTTATGTATAGAATATTATTTTTCTTAACTTTAAAGTTTCATGACCTTTACAGTCTATACGTTCTCCCTTCTTCCTAATCAGGATCTAGACGACGATCAAGAGAAGGTCATTCTCAGTGAAAATCCAGAGGCGAGAACAAAGTTTCTACAACCTGAAATCAATAACCTGATCGGAAAGGAAAATGATAACAGCCACTCTGACTTCAGGAAAGGAGCCATCAGCACACAAAAAGCAACCATTGAACAATTCTGAATGCCAATGTATTATGATTCTGTTTCTGAAGGGGGGACGTGTGGGGCTAGCCTCCTGTGGGACGGGCACAGAGGGCGCTGGGACACTTTCGGGCTTTTGCATCTTTTCATTAGAAGTTCTGGCTAACTTTTGGGTCCACTGAAGAAAATCCTGTCACTGGATTCATGACCGTTCAGATCTCAGCGTGGCACGCTGCTGTCCCATCGGCCAGGCTGAGCCTTGAGTTTTTACGTAGCAGCTGAAGTGCACGTGGCCAGCCACGTCCCCCCGGGAAGCTGTCACGCCGAGTGAGAGCCCGGCGGTGGGGAAACACACACCCGTCCGCCTCACACTTCTGCGTACCCCTAATGCCACGGGCCCGGCCGGTAATTTACGTTAGTTCGACAATTTGTACTCTTGAAATGTTTGTCGTACGCTTCTTGCAATACATATTTTTATCTCAAACATTTTAATAAAACCGTTTTCCAGTATAAAGAGAATTACTTAAAATTGGGTAATTCAGAAAACTCAAGGTTGAAGTTGATAAGAGGTTTGGACTTGGGAATAGGACTTTTTGTCCCTCCTTTGTAATAACAAATACTCATTAAAGAAAACTGAATCAATTTAGTGTTTCTCGAATTTTTAAAACTCCTGTGTTAATAATCACATACTATAAAACGATAATCGAACATGAGCTGAGCACCTCATATGATCCCAGAACTACACTAAGTTGTGAAGATTCAAAAGATGAATTAGACAGTTACTGTCCTCAAAAGGTAGAGACAAACCACCACCAACCCACAATGCACCACGGCCTTTAATCAGCACACGCGCACACAAGCATGAGTTAATCTGTCCCAGGATTGGGCTAGACCTAGGAGGAGCCAGAGACGTGCACCAAGACTGAAGTACCACTGGGGTCCACCGCCTGGCAAAGGCGGGGAGGAAGACCATCTGCTCGCTGAGCATGACCAGGGGACCAGGGTGATGGGCTCAGGTCTCGCAAATGTCGCCCCTGCTCGGGCTAGGTGACAGGAGAGCATTTAGGGAACAGAATTCACAGAGACAAGGAACTAGGGGTGGCTGAGCAGTACAATCACGCCGTGCCCTGGAAGCCGGTGATCAGGGAGCTATGCCGTGACCCTAGACATCCACCGTGGAGCAGAGGCTCCGTTCTAAGACACCACTGAAGGGCCTGGGCAGGTTTTGGGGATAGTGAGAGCATTGGTTTGTCGTCTGAGGAGCGGTTAGGGTGAGGAAGTGAGACACACAATTCTGACAGTGCCGCTTACCGAAGTGTTCCATAGCCTTGGCTTTCTAGAATGCTCTTCCGTCTGGGCCGTGGTGAGGTTAATGTCAAGCATTTAGATCCCCGCCAGGAAACCATGCCCCACCAACTCAGTACTCATGGAGAGAGTCCTGGGGCTTCCACACAAGCTGGGTGGGGTGTGTTGGTGATCTTCCCAAAATGATTCAGAGCAGGCGGGACACAGGGTTGTAAGGGTAGAAAACAATGAACAATCATCCACACGGACGGCTGTTCCAAACAGATAGCGTGTAGAGGATCTCGAGTTAACTGCAGAGAACAAGCAGTAAATATATCCATTCCTTTACTCCCTTCGGGATTTTCATTTGAGGATGAGCCAGGTGTCCCAGAGCTGGACTTTGAACATGTGAGCCAGGACAATAGGAATGAGACTGAGAGGCTGAGGTCTTTCTAAAGAACTCTACATTAAAGCCCCTTTTGTTTAAACCACAGAAGAAGAAAGAAATCGGTATTGGCTTTTAGATATACAAAATCTAGTATATCTCTCTGGTAATGGATGAAGTCTTTCAAGTGACACATTTAAATATATTTAAAGATAAAAATTTCAAGAGGAATTATTAATAAAATAGAAACAAATAATAATACAAAGAAATAATATTAAAATATATTTGAAAAAAGGAATAATTTAAAACAGTAAAATTTTAAAATAGGTAGATAGATAGAAGATAGATAAACAGATAGATGGTAAGTAGATGATAGATACATCACTAGATAGATGATAGATAGGTGATGATATAGATCAATTGATAGATGATTGATGGATATAGATGATAGTGATAGAGGGGTAGATAGATGATAGATGATAGAGGATGGATGGGGATAGATCGATGGATGGACAGAGAGTTGATGGATAGATGGATGGACAGATAGAAGATAGGTGATGATATAGATGATAGATGGATAGACAGATATAGGTAGACACCAATTCTACTCACTTCCAACAAATTGAAAAGGCAGTGTAGTATGTGCTTTTACGTACAACACATAATCTTTAAAAAATTCTGAAGAGTTTTAGTATTTCCAGTTTTATATTTAAAAATGAGGATTAATGAGTTTATATAACTTTTGTTTCTTGTTTTGTCATGTACTCTTAAATCTAGCTATCAAACAACTCACCACATGCCCATAACCCAGCAAACACAAACTTGGACCAAGCAAACGAACACATTTGTTTTCGCAGTTGTGCCGACCCTGTACCACCTGATTTCAGCTTTTTCTAACCATTCTCTGCATAAGTAGCACTTAGCAGGTTTGAGCCCCCTGAAATTACGGCTGTATTTTAAAATCAGCCCCTTTAGCTGATCCTGACTCAAGAGGTCAGCTGCCATAACTTCGAGAAATTAAAAACCCCGCAATAAACCCACATATACATGGGCAGATAAGTTTCACCAAAGGAGCCAAAAACATACAGTATGCAGAAAAGAAAGCTTCTTCGATAAATGGTGCTGGGAACATTGGAGAGCGACGTGCAAAGGAATGAAAGTAGACTGCAATCTGTCACCATACACCAAAATTAACTCAAAACGGATCAAGAACCTAAATATCAGACCTGGAACAATTCGCTGCATAGAAGCAAGCACAGGTACCAAACCTATGGACCTTGATCTACAGGAGGATTTTATGAACCTGACCTCAAAGGCAAGGGAAGTAAAAGCAAAAATAAATGAACGGGACTCTATCAAACCAAAAAGCTTCTGCACAGCACAAGAAACCATCAACAAAGAAAAGAGGCAACCCACCAAATGGGTCATTTTCAATAATGCTTCTGAAAAGGGGTTTAATATCTGAAATATATAAAGAACTTGTAAAACTCAATAACACCACCAAGGAAACCCCGACAAACAATCCAATTAAAAAACGGGCAGCGGACCTGACCAGATACTTCTCCCAGGAAGACATAAATGCTCGACTTCATTTAGGAGAATGCCAACCAAAGTCACAGAGAGAGTGTGTTCTTCACATAAGATATGACAGAATAGCTGCAAGGAGACTGGAAAGAGTATTGGGGGGTGGGGGTGGGGGCAACAAGAAGAATTTACAATTTACAGGCGCTCCCCAGCTGAACCTCTGCTCCTACGTGCAAACCTCTGTGAGAACTACTGATCTGGGTGGACACCCATTCCTGGGAAGCAAAGTAAAAAATGACTCATTGTTTAGTTTGTGGGTCTCAAATCAGAGCCAATTAAAAAAACACTGTGTTTTTCTTAACAGAGCATATATTAAAATTTGCAGATGTCAAATTTTGGCACATTTGCAATAAAATTACTAAACAAAAATTTAAAATTCATTACTTGAACCAGATAGATGATTGGAAGAAAATAAAAAGTAATATTTAATGATAACCATATTTTCTTCCAAACGAGCTGCACATTTTTTGAAGAAAACTCTGATTCTTTATGGTTTGGCTAATCCAAGTGAAATAATCGCTGCAAGTTTTGACGTGGCATACTCGTTGGTCTGTCTAGTCACACTAAAAAAATAAATGTTCGAAGTCTCTTCACCCTTCAAATAATATGACAAAATAACAAGAAAAATACCCTTCGGCACAGTTGTATGTGTACATTTTTAAAAATAGATTAGGCCATCAAAATAGGTGGCCTATTAACCGTGGCCCCTGCTGACGATGTCTGTCACGCCTGTTCTCTTCAAATGAGCAATGGGGAACAAAACAAGCCGCCTTCTGCAGATACACGCAGACTGCCATTAAAGGGGAAGCAAAAAGAAACGGTATTAATACATTATTCCTTTTATTTCTATATCTCCTGGTCAGTTTACAGGTCCCGAACTTAGAGGCTGTGATTGTCATTTTCAGAGTTACTTCTCATAATGATAAATGCTCTGTTGAGTCGGCGATTTCTAAAAGGACGTGCCAACTTGCTACAGAAGAACTTAGAATGAAACCACAGTAAAACACTTAGAAGTTTTCGTGCCTTCCAGACAGTGCAATTCTGGAGCTATAATTCTTAAAGTGGAGCCAGTTGGTCTTTGCCTCCTGCCTTCCCGCTTCGGAAATGTCCAGATGAATCCGTCTCGGATCTTCTCCGCGTTCCTGAGGGCCACCGCCTTCACCTGCGTCGCCTCATCAGAGCTGAGCCTTCCTGCGTCTCACACACTCAGGTTTCATCCTATTCCTGAACCAGGCTCCTGGCTGAATGAGAAGGGGACTGAGGGACCTATCTTTGGATTCTCCTTAAAACAGCTGTCATCTTGGTCACTTTCAAGACACCGAATTCCCACCTGCCACCACAATTAGATTACGCTCTTTCGTAAACAACAAATAAAGCTTCCTGCCAAGAATGTAATTTGCATGTCAAGAAGTATAGTCAACCCATGGAGTTTAGTTTTTTAAACTGCTGGAAGAAATTATGAAAACAAAAATTATTAAAATTAAATTCATAAAATTTGGGGCAGACAAGATCTTCCTTTGTATAATTCAGGCAAATGCAAAATTTTTTAAAACTAAATTATTCAAACACCCTGAGATGTGTGTGTGTGTGTGTGTGTGTGTGTAATATATATAATTTTATCTGACTAAAATCGTACAAAACCTTCATCTATGGGATTTATCTATGGCCTAAGTGGACCATTGGAACGATTACAGTAAAGTTAAGATGGAATCCGTGGTACGTCTCACTGGCACCACAAGAGGAAAAATGAGGGATGCTGTAAGGAAGCATCTGTCTCCCCTGAGCACTAAGTCTGTCAAGTGGCTTCCCCACACGCAGAGGCAACACCTAGACCCTTAGGTTCGATCCCTTTTCAGTCTCTGAAACAATAACCACGTTGCTTTTGAACATGCACACAGTTTCACGAGCCGCCATTAAAAAACCGTTCCATCCTGAGAGGGTCCCGTTGGGGTCAAGACAACCTCAGCATCACTACAGCAACCGCGCGGGCTCCCGAGCTGTCACGTCCAAGGTCGGAGGACGTGGAGCGGCCTCCTCACGCCAAACCCCAAGAAAACGTGACGGCTGTGTCAAGAGCCACAAATGAGGAAACAGACAAACGAACGAAAACTGAAGAGCCCAGCACCTACGTCGGGAAAGTCAGCCCTGACTGCAGGGTGTCCGGCTTTGACACAGTGGAACCAGCCCGAGGGGCGCTTACCACGCCAAGACGCCTCCCGAGCTACCTCCGTGCGAAGATCACATTTCCTCCCGACTCCCTTCCCAAAGATCACCAGGTATTTCTGTGAAGGGCTACGACTTGGTGGCGAGTAACTGCCGAGATGAAAAAGCCAGAATATTCTTTATGAATAGAGAGCAAGCTCGTCCACGGACATGGGGGGAGAGGGGGCCTCTGAAGGGAGCTCTCACCACCGGAGGGATCACGCCTGGGAAGCTGCCCGTCTTGGATGCCGTGAAAACTTAGAAACCTGCAGCTCTACTTACGTACACTTTGGCCTTTTACGTTATACTTGTCGGGCATTTAATCCTACATCTCATTTATGGTCCTTCGAATCAGACTCTGACCTTGATGGGGACAAAACAAAACCTATTTTAAGTCCAAAGCACCTTCATTAATTGAGTCCATTACCTGTTCACATGTTTGAGTCTATCAACCCTGCAACGTGAGTGATTGCTCAAAACACGAATAATATTTATTTGGGAAAACATTGAGGAAGAAACCAACAAAAATGATTTAGGAAAGACTTGTGGTCTTGAGTAACAGTCTGATAAAACTGAAAGAAGACAACTTCCTTAGGAATCGAGAGGTTTAGGTTTGGTTTTGTACTTAGGGTCCTAAGGTGTATGTATAAAATATTGGGTTTTCTGGGTTTGTTTGTTTTTTTCAAAATACGGTTTTGTAGAGATAATAAATATACAGGGAATAAATACAAAGTACAGATAACCATATTTTTTAAAAAGCAAGTCTTCCTATCCTTGGTTTTTCTTCCAATTTTTTTGTATTGCCTTTAAAAATTATACTATGCATAGAGGAGCTTATCTATTATCTACCATCTATCATCTACCTATCACCTGTCTATTCATTCTCAACATCAAAGGTAGCATATTAAACCTATTTCTTGTATCAGTCTTTGTTTTAAATCATAATGTATTTTGAAAACCTTCCGTATTGTTGCCTACAGGTCTACGTCATTCTTTGTAAAGCCTCCCAAATTCTGTGGAGGCTCTCTTCTTTCGTACAAGCTGGCCTCGTAGCTTTTCAGTTAATACTAAGTTTTTCTTAAAGAAGGATGTAAAAAGATACACTTGGTTGAGCTATTGGTTGGTATCTTAAATCAAGCCATACCTGACTTCCTTTCATGTTTGCCATATATAATAATTAAATACACTTTCAAAACTCTCATAATTTACTTTAGTTGTATTTTATTAATTCAAACTTTGAGAATCGTGATTTTAAAATAATGTATGGCTGTCTTCCAGTTTTGAAAATAGTCCACCCTTAGCAAAATTGGGAGCAATCTGGCAAAGCATTACTAGGTTAAAGCTGACACCCACCAGGCCAGTTCCCCAGCTCAGAAGCCATGGTAGAGTCACACCCATCAACTCTGAGAGCCTCTACAAGTATCACTCACATGTGTGCACAGCCTCGTGGGGATCTGGCTTCTGACTTGACCGGCTTGGGAAGCTGACAGCACACAGTCTTTTTAAGAAAAGAGCTTCCAAACTGAACTGCAATCCTTCTAGGCTAGTCATCCACTTAGACAAAAATGGCCAGATCCCAGTAACTGTGTTGGAACAGAAAAAAGCCACCTGACACAGAAGCTTGAGCTGCATTCTGTTAGATTTTGTAAACTATAAAACTGTGCAAAATAAATATTAACTAAAAAAATAAGAAAGAAAATCATAAGCAAGGTCAGTGGATAACCTTTGCTCACCAGGTCTAAGGAGTATAAAACAGTAATGACCAGCATTTGCGCAGTGTATTTTAGGTTCACCAAGTACATTCACAAATATTTGTGATTTGCACATTAACACGATCCCATGTGTTTACACAGTCTTCTACCCAAGACTGACGACGTTAATACCTGCAAGAAAATCATTACAAGATAGTGAATGTAAAGGGTGGAGGGGTGGGTTCCTCCTGAGGTTCAATGTCTATTTCTCGAGCTGGGGGTTGGGTACACTGGTGTATTCAATTTGTGAAAACACACCAAGCTGTACACTTACAATTTGCATACATTTGTAAATCTCCTTCATAATTCAATTAAAAAGTTTAAACTGGTAGAAAGGCTGCAGAGTAATACATGCTCCACATGTTGGAAGAAAAATTTTAAAACATCAACCATAAATACAGCATCCGGCAGAAGTAACACCCGGCCTTGAGTTATGATGTATTACAAAATCGGAACTGCACATGCTTATGATTTGGAAATAACGATCTGGTGTAGATTATCAGCTCATGAAGAAGGAGTGTTATTTGTACCGGACCCTGTATATCCAGCTCTTCAATTAACACATTTTTTTGGTCTACATATTTTCAATTGTTCTATTCATACGTTACATAGGTATTTCAACAAAATACATATGTGGCAACTTCTTTATAATCATTTTTTTGTTTCATAACATGTTATGAACAACTATGTCCTGATAATGCTTCTAAAATGTTTTAATTACTTTCTCCATATGGTGACACCATCATGTATTTTTGGCTGTTGTCATTTCTTCCTCGCAGAATACTGAAATGTGTCACAGATGAATCGGCACCTGTAGCTGCTCTGAGAGTGCTCCTGTGCCCTTCTGTGAACGTCTATCCTGGTCTCCGTTTATATTCTGAGCCATCTCATCCACTCTGAGTGATTTCCTGAGCATCTCTATGCCTCAACTTCTTCATCTACAAAATGGAGATGATTATAAACCCCACAGAATGGTTGTGAAGATTAAAGGAGATCTATATGTAAAGCACCTAGTAATGTGCTGACACAGAGTTATAAACTATGCAAGGTTTGGTGATTTATTATTCAGATTTTTATCACGAGCAGCTAACTTAATTGTTTAGATATTGTTGATGCCAAATGCATGGCTGTTAGGTGGATGTATAATTATAAAAACACTGAAATGGTTTTTCTGCTAGTCATAAAGATAATCAGGAAAATTATAACTACATAGCTATATGCTCATTCCAGAGCTAACACAGGGCCAGTGTAAGGGGCCACTGGGACTCCAGCTACCCAGCACGAAGATCATCTCACGATCACCCAGAATACTCAGAACAAATACCAAAAGTGTTGTACCACAGTCCTAGGGCTTGATTATGCCTAGAATAAGGCTATTCTAGACCTATCTTGTAAAAGCTTAAAATTAAGACTCAGAAAGATAAAGGTGATCTGTGATAACGTCACTCTCTGCCAGATCAAAGCCCTACATTCTTCAAAGAAAGACAAAAAGCCAGATACTCAAATATATAATATTTACAATACTCATATAAGGCAAAGAGTCAAAATTGCTAGATACACTAAGAAACAGAAAAATGCAACTTGTCATCAGGAAAATAATAAGTCAATAGAACCAGACCCAAAACTGAAAGTGCTGAAAGAATTAGCACGTTATGAGGTCTGACAATTAAGTTCGCGAACTCATCCTAGAAAACGTGACGCACCTCACTGCTGAATATCACTACAGTCACCTTCGAAGGACTCCCCTTGGGAAGCTAGGCACCGACGTCAGCACCTAGTCTACCCTTCAAAGCAATTTGGAACTCTTTTTCTGGAATGGCCATCAGACCTGTCATCATATGACCCTTGATGTCCTGAATGTCATCAAAATGCCTTCCTTTCAATATTTCCTTTATCTTCAGGTAAAGAGAAGTCATTGGGGACCAGATCAGGTGAGTTGGGAGGGTCTTCCAATACAGTTCCTTGTGTGCTGGCTAAAAACTCCCGCCAGACACAGTGCCCTGTGAGCTGGTGCATTGTCGTGATGCAAGAGCCGTGAGTTGTTGGAGAAAAGTTCAGGTCATTTTCACCTAACTTTTTCATGCAGCCTTTTCAGCACTTCCAAATAGTAAACCTGGTTGACTGTTTGTCCAGTTGGTACAAATTCATAATGAACATTCCCTCTGATATCAAAGAAGGTTAGTGACATTTTTTTTAAATCCTGATTTGGACTAACGGAACATTTTTGGTCATGGAGAACCAGCTGACTTCATGGTGCACTTCGACGCTTTGTTTCAGGGTCGTGTTGGTACACCTGTGTTTCATCACCAGTGATAACACGGCCCAGAACATCGTCGACTCTCCAAAAGGTCTTGGCAAACTTCGACTCTCCTTTGCTTTTGTTCATCGGTGAGCTCCTTTGGGACCATTTTTGCACACACCTTTCTCAGGCCAAGATTTTCAGTGAAGATTTTCCTAACTGTTTCTCTATGATGTTTACTTGGTTGACTATGCTTCTCACATCAGCCAGTGATTTTGGTGCATAATGTGACAAATATTTGAAATGTTTTTGTCAGTTCTTTTTGTTACTGGCCACTTCAACCTCTCTTCATCAATGATGCTTTCTCTCCCCGCAGAAAAAAGTTTAACCCATGTGTACACTGCTGTTTTCTTCATGGCACTATCCCCAAAAACTTGAACTAACATGTCCCAGATTTTACTTCCACTCTTGCCAAGTTTAACAAGAAATTTAATGTTTGTTTGTTGCTCTAATTCAAGCTCTGACATTCTCATGATGGCACACAAAAACATGCAACAACAATGAACACCACTCAGCAAGACACCGCCACACGTCGACACAAACACAGCTGTGAGACACAGATACACCAAGTTTATGATACCAATGTGAGCATATGGTCAGACCAATATTATAAGAATATATATGGAAGATATTTAGAAAAGAGAGAATGAAAAACAAATATTTATGATAGAGAATTCCTGTGTGGAATAAAGAATAGATTAGGCAATTTAGAAGAAAAAAAGGGTCAGTGAATTTGAAGATATAACAATAGAAACTAATAAAATTGAATCAAAGAAAGACAAAAATGGACAAACCCTCAGTGACCAGTTAAAAGTTATCAAGTGTTTGAACATACATGTAAGTGGCATCTCGAAAGATTTGTGAATATTTGTCAGTGCAGGAGGAGAAAGGGACATAAAAATACCTGAATAAGTCATAAGAACAGTAATTTTCTAAATATTTTGAAAACTGTCAGCCCACAGCTCCAATGAGCTCAATGAACCACAAGCAGAATACCCAAAATAATTCACTCCAGGACATATCACAATCAAACTGCTGGAAACCAGGGGTCATGACAAAATCCTAAAGTCACTCAGAAGAACAAAAATCATATTATTGCAAAAAGACAGTTATAAGAATTAAGGATACTACAGAATTTTTATTAGAAATTATGTAAGAAGAAAGAAACCTGAGAACTAGAATTGTAAAGCCAGAAAAAAACAGTCTTCAAAAACAAAGACAAAATAGAGACTTCTTCATACTAATGGAAGCTGGGACGTTTGTTGGCAGGACACTTACACCCCGATAAATTGTAAAAGCAGGTCTACAGGCAAAACAAAACTGACTCTTGAATGGAACTTGGATCTACTCATAAAGAAATTAAATGTGCTGAAATGACACATTTATAAATGTAATAGACTTACAGAAAGTCCTCACTTAACATGGTGGAGAGTTTCTTGAAAACTGACTTTAAGCAAAACAATGTATGAGGAAATCACTTCTGCCTAGGCTAATGGATACGAACAGAGTGAAGGTCCTAGGGCACATGACTGGTCACAAAATCATCTCCAAACTTCTACGTACAGATCCAAGGTAGTCGCCACGGATTCGGCACCCACAGGGGTCCTTCCCTCGGGGTGCAGTGCAGGGGCACACTTGCTTCAGGGCCAACAGCTGAGTCGTGCTGCAGCTCAGTGGGACAGCAGGCTGTGGGACAGCTCAAGGTGTCACAGCTATGCTATGACAGAGCAGGGCCACGCAGCAGCACAGCTGTGAGGCAGCCCTGGGCGAGGGGACCCCCGGGGGTCACCCCTAGTGTTGCAGTCCACTCTGCACTGGCAGGACAATTCTGCTCCCCTCGGGTCCAGGGCACTGGGACAGCTCTGGGCTGGGCTGGTGACACAGGGTCAATGTCACCCTCCCGCCGGGGAAATGCACTCATGCGCGGACCATGCGCTCCCTGTGCCCGCGGGGACCTGACGACAGAGGGAGAAGTCTCTGCCCCTGGTCCCTAGTTGGCCCGCCCACATGCAAATGAGGACTCTAAAGCCTCACAGCGCCGTGGATCCAGGAAGCACGGCTCTGATTGGTCAAAATGGAGCTACTCCGAATGGTTGGTAAAGATGTTAATGAGCAGAGGGGCTGCTGCACAGCTCCCATTGGAGGGAAAAGAGTCGTCCCATTGGTTGACACAAGATTCCAGAGGCTCCGTTTTCCATGCGGTGCACCCCGGTGGGGAACAGGGGGGCGGTGCCTCAGAAACTGAGAATAACTACCAGGATCCGGTATTCCTTCAAATAAAGTGAAAAGAGGAGCTATCTGCTCTCACAAAAGCCAAGACACGGGCGCCACTAGCCGCCTCCCACATGACCCGATGGACTTGGGGCACACCCGCGAGGCAGTGCGCGCCAGCACGCCAAAGAGGAAGTCCTGCCGTTGTGACCGCGTGGGAAGTTAGCCAGACGGGCAGCAGGGACTGACAGAGCTGCATGGCCTCGCTCAGGCACGGAATCTAAAGACAGAACTCACGGAGCTGGAAGAGCCACGGCCAGCGGTCAAGGGCAAAGAAGCAGGCAGCTGAGCAGTTCCCAGTCTCAGCTGTAGAGTAAGGTCTGAGGACCTACTGTGACACACGGGAACTACCGCTGATATCACTGCATTGTGCAACTGATACTTGCTGAGAGTACAGCTTAAATGTTCTCACCACGCCATGTGTGTGAATATGTGTAATACTATAATATAAATATAGTATTTGTTATAAATAATATGTTGAATATAAGTCTTATAAATATGATGAGTAGATGATAAAGGATAATAGATGATAGATATGTTAATAAACTAAATGAGAAGAACCCTTTCACAATGAATACATGTATCAAATCATGATGTATAATTTAAGGATCTTACGATTTATTTGTCAGTCATACCACAATAAAGCTGAAAGAAATACTTTGCATTAAAAAACTAAACGAAAGACATGGATCTTCAAACATACTGACAGAGTGAGGAGGAGACCCTGCTCGCAGACGTGACCCCTGCCTGACCCATGAGCTGGACTGAGACCAAAAGGGGGTAGATGGCTTCCCACCACCCCTGCTGGAGACTGTCCGATCGTAGTGACTGTTTACTCTGACATAAACCAGCTCCCCAGCCCCAACCCCCTCTCCTCGCTGGCTCCTGGCACAGGTCATTGTGCTGACCTGGTGAAGCATGTGAAGTCACGTCCAGTACCTGGTAGCATTCATGCACTGGGACCCATGACTACCCTCGACTTGACCTTAGGTAATTCTTTGGCACCTGCCAAGGGGTGCAGGGATTCACTTCATCTTGCTGCTACCCAAGACCTACCCTGCATGCTCATTACCACACTGGGGTGGCCAGCCTCTGTCTTACGCAGGGAGATTTCCAGTCCCAGGACCTCCTCCTGGGCCAGCGTGTACAAACACGGGGTGGCAGATCTAAAACATTCCAGAGGCAATCAGGGAACAGCCTGTAGCTCAAAGCTCTATGATAGCTTAAACCTTCCTGACTGAGTCAAGATGGCGTTTCCTGTCTTGCTTTGAGGCTCCAGATAGAGATAATCTTCCCTCCCCACATGTACACAGAGCACTTAGTAATGGATAGCACACACAGCACTAGCAGATAACATTTTAAAAAAAACTAAAAAGGTATAAACACACTTGAAAATACTGTATGACGACGACGAGAAATGGAGTGGAAATTTATGATAGGCACAGCTGCAGCCAAGGCCACGAAAGCTCCGTTGCAAGTCTGAAAGCAGGAGCCGACAGAACTCAATTCCTTTGTGATACCAGGACTGAAACCGTCATGCAATCAGACCCAGTTGTTTGATAGTAGGGTCTGAAGTAAGACTTCCTTCTCCAAAGAAATAACCTAAACCCAGTGACCAGACTGTCCCCAGGACTATAACATAAATCAATCGACATGTCTGAACTGGAGGAAGCGAAGGGGTCCTCAGGACCAAGACCTGGGCCATCCTACCCACTGGGTCAGTGCCGGGGTCTGCAGTCCCATCAGCATCAGGCATCTCTGCGTTACCCGGCCGCTATGTGAATTCTGCACGTAGTTCACAGTGGGTGCTACACGCTTAGGAAGAGACGCGGCAGGGTGAGGAGCTTGGCTGTTACTCCGGGCAGCACGACCGGACACTGTAACCAAGGCCACAGAGATGTCATCGGGAGGACTTATGTTCACCCTGGAGAAACTGAGGTCAGTTTCCTTCCTCTGCACCTCATAGTACAAGTTGTTTCGTACTGTGATTTTGGTGCTCTTACAGTTCATTCTAAGTAATTCCCTCATATATTTATTTACTCGTACTCCTGGTCTCGTCCTCTTTCTCAAGAATTAACTTCTTAGTAGTAGACACCAATTGTAAAGCAGATGAAGTTCTGAGAGCTTCTAAATTCCCCAAATTGCCCCTGGGACTCATATTGTCACCCTGAGACTTAAGGTAAGAGAATAGAGGTCACTTGAATTTTTACTAAGACTACTAAGTCACTTAAGTTTACTCTGAGCTTAGTCAATGAGCCCAAGGTAAATGGTTAAATAACCACTTGCTTTAGACTTTGAAATCCAGAACATCATTTGTGGTTTAAAATTAATATTATAATTTTATTTTTATACCTCTAAGAGGTTTCTTTGTTAATATGTATTTTTTAGTCTCCGTAATTTTTGATTCAGTCACATTTTAACACACGATCGTCAAGGTGGCAATAGTATCATTTATCTAGTTTGGACAAAATCCATTTTTTCCCCTAATTTTGTACTTATATTCATCAATTAATCAAGTGTTGAGAGGTTTATTTATTTTTTTTAATTCATACAAATGTTTCCAGTAATTTTTGCTGGAGCAGATTACAGGAATTTTTCTTTTTCTTAATTTGAGGTCAGAATTTTTTGTCTACCACCAGCACCCCCCAAACAACAACAAAAAAACAGGCACAGGACTAACTGTATCAAGATAACGAGGTCGAAAGCTATGTTCTGTTTGTCGAATCAAAACGCATGCAATCTGTCTTCACAGCTATTGGAAATCTCATGCTTCATTTTCCATGCTAACGTACAAAAGGGGAATAGAAGTACAGCTGGCCAAATAACCAATGCACCGAGAGCAAAACTCAGAACTTCCAATTCAAGGAGTTGGGGAAGTGGGGTTTTTCAGGGCTCTTTTTCTCTTAACCTATCAAGTAGGAAGAAAATAAAACAACAGCAAATCAATACAACTTGCACATTTCCTGACGGTTATGTTTTTAACCCAATCCTCTGCTTACAGATTTGGCTCCTTGCAGAATCACAGGGAAATTGTGCAGAACGTGAAACCTAAGGGAAAGAAGGAACGGCTTGTAGGACATAAACCCTGGAGGGCCTCGCTCAGCGGGGACACACGTCTGCCAGCGACGAGTGCTCACCAGATGGCCGTGAGTGTCCCAGGACGTTCCGTGGCCAGCCCAGCCCGGGCTTTATTGGGTTTGTGTGCACTTTACACAATGAATGCACTTTTTCCAACATTCTCCACCCACAACACCGAGTTTTGGTTGCTCTATGCCTCGAACACCACGTCTGCTCCTAAATGAGGGTGTGGGTTTTCACGGCCGTGCTCTGCCACATTTGGTGACTCCTTTGCCTACTTCATAAAAGCGTTTTCCAAGAGCCGTCACTCACATGGCTGCTGGCTGGTCATGGGAATCGGGAAGGAGTGGGGCAGGCAGTTACACACGATCCAGCGGACACGTCCCCTAGGCTCAGCACCGCGGTGCCCCAGAAAACACGACTGCAGTGCAGGAAGTCAGCGCTGACTGAGGAGCCCTGTAAAAAGGACTGCGTGCTCATTTACGAAGCTCATGGACTACAAATGCGTCTTTTCTATGGAGCTGAACAGAAAGGTCGCCTGGTGTTGAGACGTTCTCAATTGCCTAAAACAGTGGATAAAGGTACAGAAATTCCTGGCTGCTCCATCAGAACACACGGGACTCACGAGATAGGACTTCACCTCCGTCTTCTAGACACTGCATTTCCTTTTGTATTGGGCTCTTTAATTCCAGTCCTCCAGGGCACATGCCATTTCTGGCACTTTCTTTCTTACGGTAAATCGATACAGCTCTCTGTGCACCCACCTCTTCCCTTGAAACTACTGGAGACATTACATGACATTACACATACGAAGGACACAGCCTGTGGGTGTGTGAAGAATGTCAGTTTGTCCCGTTGGGGAACCTGACAGACTTACTGCACCAAAGTCACCTCCTAGGCTCAGGGCAGATCCTTTGCTTCCTGATAATCTCAAGTTCCTTTCATCTGCACGGTTTCTATCCAGTAACAAAAATGCTAGAGCTGACCCGACTCCGGCTCCTACTAGAATTTCTTCATCGGTCGTGTGGTGCGGTTAAGAAACAAATGAAAAACTGAAGACAAGAAAGTGAGCAAAAATGGCATTTTTATGAGGACTATGTAAAACATGGAGTTGTATAAACTTACAGTGACAAACCTCTCAGGTGCATATTACCCTGAGAATACAGTTAATTGTATGTGTGTATCTACGCGAAGGCTGTCCAGAACGTATCCAGCCGCGTAGTATGAAAACCAGAGGCGTTTATGGTGGCTTTCTTCTGGACAGCCCTCGTGTACTTATATGTACATATAGGCTACGTAAGGCGTGTGTGCGCGCACATGTGCGCACGGGCACGAGTATGGGAGTGAACACACAGTATGTGCCTTGAAAATCTGTAAAGAGTTGCACATACATTTGTGGGATGGAAAATTAGTGTAGAGATTGTGCAAAGCAACCCTGAATTTGCAGTTACCCTAAATGTCTGTGAGTACTGAGCTTGAAATGGTGTTTTCTGATTCAGATGGTCTTTCTCTCAATGAGGAAGGTTTCACTTGTAAAAATGTCCCCCACTAAAGTCACCATAGATGATCTGGAGAGCAATCTAATTCACTCGGCCTGTTTAGAACGGCGTGTTGCTTGAGAAAATATTGAAGTCCGGTGCCACCAGATGCGGAGGGTCTAGGCACGCCTGTCCAACCTGCGGCCAGGGCGCCGCGCCAGGCCCAGCAGGCCTTTGGAGGCGGCTGGCACGAGCTCGTAAAGCTCCTTAACGCGGTGCGGAAATTCCACACGGACGTCGTTTGGCTCATCTGCTGTCGTCGGTGTGAGTGCGTGGTGCGTGCGGCCCGAGACAGTTCTTCCAGCGTGGCCCAGGGAAGCCACAGGGTTGGACACCGCAGGTAGAGCCCGCAGGGGCAAAAATCAACGTTTTGTTTCCACCTTACTAACAAATAAACATACTCCTGAAGTTCAGACCCCGTTTCCGCGCCTCACCGAACGCCTCCTGCGTGCCAAGTCCGCTGCCGAGCAGCGCGGACAAAGATACGCGCTCCGGCCTGAAGCAGCTGTGTAGTACGGTCGCACTGCACTAAGACAGGAGTGAAGCAGCTTGCAGTGCACAGAGCACAGAGGGACATCTTCCCACGTGACATTTCTGCCACTTGAATAATCTGAAAGCGGAGTGGCAAGTTTGACAAAGATACACAGGGGAGCATGTGATGACGGGAAGGCGGGGACAAGAAGGAACGATGGACGCGGCAGCCGTCTGGGAGACACGGGTGTTGGTGCAGGAAGGCGTGGACGGGGGGCGTCTGAACGGGCCCGGGCGCCTCCCTCCAGAGCTGCAGCCGTCACCCCTGGGCCTGCAGGGTGACGGGATGTGGACAGACTGCCAAAAGGAAGGTGAACATCGCGTTCTCCCGGACACTTCATGGGGCTTCCAGACTATTTCCGGCCCCCCATCCCCCAGTAGCACCCACACAGTGAAGGCTTTATTCTAATTACAGACCAACCGAAGTATGTTTTGAGACATTAATCTCTGTTCGTTTATGTTCTGCACACAAATACACAGAATGTCCTCGCTGTCGTCTCAGAGGCTTTCTAGGGTCCTGCCCGTCACCTCCTGCCAAGCCAAAGGGACACTTGGGGGACAAGGTCACACTAGCTTACCGTGAACGTGGTCACGGTGACGGTGGAGTACCTGCTCCTGAAAATGGGGGTTCTCCTCCTCTTCTCGCCTCCCTGCCCCCCTGGAACAGAACTCCATCTCTTCCCCCACATCTCCTGCTTAATCATTTGAAATCAACTATACACGACAAGTTGAAAACCAATGTTCTGGTAACTCTTGGTTTTCTTACTGGCTTTCGGGGCGGCTCCCGTTGATGTAACTAACACAGGCTGGTTACAGGGTACGTGGATATTAAGACAAATATGCTGACTTATGGGAGAGGGAGACAGAGAGGAATGTATCATAATTTCTTTCTCACCAGCGTGCATTAATCTTTAATTTATGCTACGTCAATACCTACTAGCGTAGCACCTTTTTTAAAGACAAATTTGTCTATTTATCTTCCTTCAAGCTCTCCAAGCTTTGGCTTGGGTCTCTGTGTTGAATGATTTGAAACCTGACAGCTGTCTCTCTCTTCCATGAAAACTGCACGGCAACCTGAGGTGTAACTGCATTCTCCACTACACACAGGGTCCCAAAACCATGTACACACCTTTTCAGAAAGGAAAAAAAACTGCATTAAAAATGTAATACTCAATATATACCGATAACCAAAGATGAATACAAGTCACGTTTGACTTCTGCAATGACCAGAGGTGCTCAACGTGGTGGCCATCAGTATTTATGTAATACATAGATGACATCCATTAAAATGTGTGTACCTTTTTTGGCACCCTGTATTATTAACAACCTTCTTCCAAAGACTGTGTACTAAACAAACCTATAGTTTCAAAAGTTCTTTGAACTTTTTTTACTTCTTTGATTATTTCTACCAATTAACCAGCAGTTAGTTTATAAACCCCCAAAGTCAGGAACACTATTGAATAAGTTTTTACCCTCTAGTTAATTTTTCTTCACGTCAGCTTTAAACCAAAGGGTACATAGGACTTTTCAAGGAAAATTTCTGGAGAGTGTGGAAATTGGATAGAAGCTGCTTGAATGAGTCCAACACTCTCCAATAAGATATGATGAGACATCTTCATAAAACTGAGCTGTGATCTTCACTTTTTGGCCTTGATGTCTGTATACAAGATGTCTAAATCATCATACTCGAAGCCATATTTCCCTGAAGAAAAAGGGTACTATGTAATATCTGGGGGGAAACTTGGAAAAGCATAACACAAAACTGAAATTCCAGCAGGGACTGTGTTGAAGAACATGAGAAGCTGTTGTCTACTCCAGCGTTGCCCCCCGTCGTTGCCGTGCGTGATCTTCGAGGCTGGCTGCACATTAACACGGCGTGCACACAGGCCTAGGTCAATTTCTTCGCAAGGAATTGTGTTCTAATTAAACATCAAGTAAACAAGACATCCTGCTAATTTAATGCTTTCTTCTTCTCTTTTCAAGAGAGTGTTGTGGGAAAAACCATGGGATGTTAGAATACAAGTTACCTTAAGCAGAACCTAGACTAGCACTTATTTTTAAGCCTTATACATGGAAAACAGTGGCAGATAAAAGTTTGCCATGTAATAAGCAAAGTCTGGGTGCAGATTCCTGATACCTTATTGCCATGTGCATTCTCAGCAACCAGGTGGCTCCACACAGGTAAATAAATTTCTTAAAGTTCTTGGAGCTCAGTTGCAGGATGAGAACATTAATGAGTTTGAGGAGGAGACTCTAGGTCCAGCTCTTTAAATGAGGTTTTTACAACTGTAGTATCATAACTACAGAATTTAAAGAAAAGAATATGTAATGTCATAATGTGGTGAAAGAAACTGTAATGAGATATAAAAAGAACACGAAATCCTTTCCAGAACTAGCATTGCATTTACTTAAAAGAAGGCTGTGTAAGCCGAAATGAAAAGCAAGTGGTGCTGGGAAGGCCTGCCGGTCTAACTGTCGTTAGAGGAAGTCGCTCTGCAAAGGAAAAGGGAGTGATTGGAGGGGGAAATCGAGGTACAAACTGAAGGAGCCAGGAAGAAGCAACACAGGATGCGGCAAAGATGATGAAGGACCCCAGTGGGGGTGCGATGAAGCTGAGAGCCCCGCGAAGTGCGAGTCCTTAGTCGGAGAGAGGGTTTGCGGTCTGGAATGAGTGCACCCCCTCTCCTCTCTGGAATGAGTGCACCCCGTCTCGTCTCACAGCACTTTCATGTACACCTAGGTTGTTCACTTAAAGTTTTGTTTGCGTGGATCTGAAATGCGGGAACAGGAAAATGTCGTTACCCAGCGTTGAAAAGGAGGAAAAATCGACCCACATGAATACAGACACCAAGGTGGAGAGTAACGCTTTGATCTGGGTTACACTGAAATGAAATTTATTGGATCAATCATCGTAACGCCTTCTTTTGATACATTAATGGATCCTGGTTGTACGCTTCCTTTGTTCAATGTTTAAACTTTTCCATAGGCTGCACGTGTAGCCAAGAAAAGAAATTCTATTATGCTAGATTTGTTCCTAAGAGTAGTGGTTACGTGCCATGTATGACCTTCAACAGACTTAATCTTCAGAGAGGGGGTGTAGGGTCATCTAGCAATTTTGACATCTGTTCATCTAACACCAAATTGGGTTAAATAATATCTTGGAGCTCACATGTGTTTAATAAACATATGTTCCAGAAGGAGTTTCTGTCCACCTATAATACACGATTTTTAGTATGAATCTCAAAAAAGTAGGAAATACATTTCCATTGTACACGGTGGTGCTCTCAATTACAAATATTTATGGAACGAATTTATATCTATTGATCCTGCATCACCATAGAGAAAGTTGTTTTTCAACCATAACAATGCAAACTAAGACTGGGCAGCTCACTGCTTTCCAAATACACGTCTACACCACTAAGTGCATCCTTCTGATATCCAAAAGTTACTAAAAGCTTTGAAAATTATTCCTTTAGAAGAGTATAGATTTTTGTAAATAATGATATAACATTAAATAAGTCTATATTTCAGATTTAGCAAACACACTGAAGCTGTTATTTATTAAAAATTCTTCATGTTTTTTATTATTGGATTGCTCTTTTTCTAAATTTGTAGCCAGGAAATGAGGTGTAACTTCAAAATTGATAGTTTTCCATAAAGAAGCAAAAATATTCAGTCAGCTTTAAATGCTAACGACACGTATCCTTTCTAAGCATAGCTACTAATAAAATTAAGTTTTTAAATCATTAGTTAAGGAAAATAATGATAAATCTCAACGGCAAGGTAATTCTTTTTCTCAGACTAGAAATGCAGATGATAATGCTATTGCTTCTTACTGGGCACCTGCCACGCACCAGGAACTCTGCTAGTTGTCTTCATAATGACTTAATCTTGCAAACAACCCTGGAAGCTAATTATTCTCATTTTACAGATGAGGTCGTGAGACTCAGAGATGTCGGGTAACTTGCCTAACGTCACCAAGTAAGAGGCACCCCGGGATTCGAAGTCCATTCTGCCTCCAGAACGCACAGTCCTTCCACCGCGCCCACTTCATGAGGGTTTGGTTCACTGTGTTTCCAAACGAGCCAGTCTAATGACCCGAGAAAATCACTGCTCCATTTTCAAGGGGGCGCCGATGCCTTCGCATCTCCAGGGTGGAGCTTCGATGAAGAAAGACCTGGAACACAGGCGCAGAGACCCGGTCCGTGTTTGTAAGTGGAGAACGACGTGAAGTACAAGGGGGACAAAACGCACGACTTCCCGTTCACTGCAAGTTAGAGACGGAGATGACGTGCAAACGGGCGTCCCCTTTCTGAGTGCCCCCACACCTCTGTCACCTCCCCGTCGCAGGACTCAGGGTTTTGTTGGTTTTTCAAAAGGCTTCTCTTGGTGAGTACATACCTCTCGTGCAAATTTTTTTCTGAAAGCAGGTCTCAAGATGCCACTAAAACTCATCTGCACTCACCAGCGCCTACAGTAAAATCAGGGCTTCGCAGGAGGGCCGCTCGGAGGTCGCGTCAGTGCCGTCCGTGCGCCCTGCCTGGTGCACACACGCCTCGGAGCACCCCTCCCTCCCGCCGTCTGTCTCCCTTCCTTCCTTTCCTTACCCTCCACCGGGTAATAACTGCAAGGAATTGCATTCATAATATCATTCAAGTCGAGACTTTATTTATTTTTCTTTGGAAGAGAAACTGAGAACCGAGACAGTCCGCGTATGTGTCCATTATTTGGATTCTTCATTGGTTTTCATTTCATCCTGCCAAGCCGGAGAAAGAAGACGCACAGACCCCCGCAGGGTCCCTGGGAGTGCTGGCCTCTGCTCCTCGTCGCCCGGGGGCTGCTGCCTCCGGAAGCGGGGTCCCCACGCAGCGTTGGGGGCTCGTCTGTAACGTGCAGGGCGTCTTTTCGCACAACTACCATGGGGGAACGTATGAGATGAGCACTGTGTACAATATTTGGCAAATAAAGCCAAGAAGTCATTTTGTTGACTTTTCCTTTTCTAGTTTCTCAGGCACTGAATGAAAATATCACATTTTTATCCTAATAGTCATTAGAACTTCAAGTTGAAGAAAGATTTAAGGAAGTAAAAAATTTACAAACAACTATTAGATTTCACATTCCTCTAAGAAAATTATTAAATACTGGTTGGGATTTATATAATTTACATATAAAATATATATAAATATTATGAAAGCTGAATCTTGATGCCATTAAAAAATTAAAATAAAGAACCACAATCTTTAATCATACCTTTGTGACAACATAAAGTCAAAGGCAATTGCAAACACATTTCGTGACAGGTTCAAGACAGATACCGATGAGCAGAAAAGACAGGCCATACCTAGGTAACGGGAAGTTAGCTTGACGTAAATGCAAAATCAGTTGGAAAGAATGAAGACAAGGACTGAAAGGTCTGGGAGACATACTTTACCGAGCAAATGTACCAGGCTTCGGCGTGTCACTGAATGACACTTCTACTAAAAGTCCATTATGTCCTATCATATTAAAAATAAAAGACCAGTGAGACTTTTGGGGGCAGTAAAATAATTCCCTGAGAAAGCCCATCCGCTCGGCGTGGCTCTGACCTGATCCTGCCTCGTGTTAGGACGTCTGGGGCTCACGAGGATGCGCTGAGCGGCTAGCAAGATGGTCTGGGAAACTGTCACACGAGGAGAAGCTGAAGGAAGTGAACAGACGACCTGGAGGACACCCAGCAAGATGCCAGGAAAAGGAGAGTAACTTTCTCTAAGTGCCAGACACGTTGTTACCCGGAAGAAGAGCCTCACGTGTTCTGTCTCCAAGAGGGCATCTGGGCTCCGCGTTCTACAGTGCGAACTGGGTTACGGGGACAGGCTGCCGTGGTAATCAGGTCTCTTCTGCTCACAAAGAGGAAAAGGAAAAGGCAGGCAGGGAGGAAGGGAGGGAGGGAGGAGGGAAGGAGGAGGGGGAGGACAGGAAGAACTCACTGGCCCACACCCTGGAGAGGCCGAGGGGCGGTGCGAGCCTTGGGCCCAGGGCTTCCGGATGTTCAAACAGTGTCGTCACGCTCTGCATGTCTGCGCCGTCATCTCTCCTGTGTTGGGTTTCCTTTTCAGGAAGTCTCTGCGTCACGCGAGTTGAGGGTCTCTGGAAACCCCAGGCTTACTAGCACCTCAAAGCACAGAGCAGAGAAAGCTCCCTCTCTGCCCCATCCTCATCCTGGAGTCTCAGCAGAGACTTGTGATCGGTGGTCACCGCCCGCCTCCGCCACCACGCACAGGGGCACGGATGCCGTGAGAGACCACCCTGGGCCACGCGCCTGTCCCTGGAAGCACGGCAGCCGTGACTGACGTGGGAGGAGCACTCTGAGTAAGAGGCTGTACCGACAGAAACGATGGACGTAAAATGTAAAGGATGACGTGCAATAAAATAAAAAGCACATCGCAGCTCCTTGGGAAGGTAAGGACTTTCTCATTCCGGAATATGCTTTGAGCGGAAGCTAAATAACCACTTGTCAGTGATAAAAGCCCACATTGCCCCTTGTCAACGGTGAGACGGCCATCGCCACTTCCTTGTTTAGTCGACGTACGGTCACAGGGCACAAGCACGTGGCGGGCCGTGCAGACAGCCCGGTGCACAGGACGGACGAGGCTGCCTGGGAGGCTGTCACGCTGGTTCCTAATCCTTAAAGAGAATGTATGTGTCACACACTGTAAGTGGAAACCAATTTATGAATGCATGATACGAGACGGCACGAGAAGAATGACGACTACTCGTGCTGGGAACGGCCGAAGGGAGTTTAACCCAAACTTCGTCTCTAGCAGAGCTGCGTCTCCACGGTGCAGCCTGACACCCACTCCCTAGTGGTGGGGACGGAGGGGACGGAGGCCTCAGTGTGACGTCTCAGCCCGGAGCTCAGGGCCACGAACACGGCGACACGGTGTCCGGGACGGAGGTCTGGGAGAGTCCACCCAGCCTGGGCCCGGGTTCCATGAGCCAGCCCCAGGCCGGGCAGTGCCTCAGGGCCGCTAGCGTGCCTCCGCACCCCACCTTCTGGCACGCCAGCGGCGCCGGCCTGCTACAGCTTGGAGGGCACGGAAGATCCCTGGGAAGGGCGGGTGGCCCCATCAGCAGACCCGGCTTAGGAAGGATGGGGAGCAGCGGTACCCCCCGCAGTCACACGTCTCCAGTCCCTGGGCCCAGCGCCAGGCACATCTCCCGTGGGAATGTCGCCAGGAGGGCCACACACTGATGCTGGCTTACCTCTTCCGGGAAGCTCTCGGTCAGTCATGGTCACTTCGCTTTTGTAAGCTTCGACCTCCTAACAGGAGGGTCACACGACAGTGAGTGCGAAGTCACCAATAGCTTCTGAGAAGCCACACCGATTCTCAGGCTAAATGACGGGGTGTTGCCTGTCACTGGTTCTTACAGGTGGCCTGCCGCTGCAATGTTACTGCCTTGAGTCACGGCTACTTTCCCCGCTGAAGTGCATCCATTCAGTGAAGGCCACCGAGACCCAGGAACGGCTGCTGCCCAGGGCACGGACAGGCTTCCGATGCATCTGACCGAAGAAGGAAGGGGGCCAGGTCACCTGGGGGGTCAGGGGGAGCTTACCGGACACCGCGGGCTCCCCACCATCCTCCTGGACTTCCTCCCGGCTCGGTCCCTCCCGCTGCTTCCCAGGCACATGCCTGGCGGGGTGACGGCCCCTGAGATGACGGGGGGTGGGGGGCGGAGAGCAGACTTGGCGCACACAGGCCCCTTCACAACTGCAGTGCGAAACGCAAACGCGGAATGTCCTTCTAGCCCCACCACATTAATGCCAGGCTTCCCCCACAGACACCACCCATCAGTGCCCTGAAGGGCTCCCAGTCCACCTGGGAGTCACGGGGGGCGAGCCCGCCCAGCGGGTCTGACGGAAACCTAGGGAGCACTTATGTGCCCAGACGCCCGCCTCGAAGGACACGCTGACGTTGGAGGCCACCCCTAGGGAAAGGCCGGGCTTCGGGACGGGAACACTGGGGACGTGGCAGAGCCTTCGGGGTGCCCTCCTTCAGAGAAAGCAGGCCTCCAAGTCCAGTAGCTCTCTCAGGAGCTCTTCCCGACACCAAGTTCTGTGTCCCCGTCGTCAGACAGGTGGCTCGGTCATTTGGCCTGTTCTTGACCCCGAGGTCCCATCACTGCGTCAGCCACTGGGCACCGAGAGGAAGGCTGGGTGGTTCTCTGTGGGCATCGCTCTCCAACACGACGAGCTCTGCTCTCCTGGGGAAAAGGACACAGACGTGTGCACACGGGCGTGGCTCCTACTGTGACAGCCACACAGGAGCCCCTGAATGACGTGGAATTTGGTTTCCTGAATCTGTGCAGCTCAGACCCTCCCAGCCAGCGGCCCTGCTGCTTTTCGGACCCAGGCAGCGTGTTCCCTCATGGCCGTGATCTCCGACACGGCTGCAGGTGACCGGCTGCAGGGCGCTCCGCAGGGAGCCAGAGACCTGAACGGCGCGGCGCTCCGACTCGGAGGGGCCCGAACACCCGCCTCTGCCGACGGCCCTGCTGACGAGGTCCCCGGTTTCTCCGCACCCGTCTACAGGCTGGCAGTCTCCTCCTCGTTTAAAGTACGTTAATGATCAGTATGTCTGGAAGGGAGTTCCGTATGACGCAGTGTTGTGCTGCGCAACTAGGGGTGCCTGCATGCGGTGCGTCCCCCCCACAAGGTGGCCGGTCTCTGTGGCCACCCTGACTCTCAGGAGACTCCATCCTACACATCTTTGCTGCCTTGTTCTGCCAATGGGGGGGGGGGGGGGATGAGCAGGCAGCTCACAAGTGAAGAACCAACGTCTTACAGATTCACGGGATTTCTTTCAAAATTCGAGGAGCTAAACTTCAAAGGGAAAATGCAAAATTAGGCAATTTTGACCAAGAACCCCCCCAGCATTTCAATGTCAAAGACAGATGGGTAAGGTCAATGGATTACAGCTTTGGTACTGGTGACAGAAAAGAAGAACTGTTCGCTAGACACGGCTGCTCTGTGTTTTGTGTCAGGAGAGGTGGCCTTCCCCAAGGCCCAGGTGTGACAGAGGCAGCAGGGGGAAGTCCCACAGAGGGGACACGAGGACCAGGCCTGCGCTGGGCTCACAGGGTGCTGATCACTGCATGTCAACAGTGACCTCGGAGGCCTGGCCACTGCGGGAGCCGGGGAGCCGCCCAGTCGTCCCTGCCTTCGCTGCTGCCCCGAGCACCACAGCAGGGCCTGACGCAGCGGGCCTGAGTGTCCTGGACAAAGAGCTCCAGCGTGCTGGCTAGCAGCAGCAGCATCTTTGGGAGGAAGATTTTTTTACACCCCGGAAGGAAGTGAACCCACAACAATGAGGATGTGATCACTCACTCATCCTCAAATTGTAACCATAAACACAAGATTTCAATTGATTTTACATACAAGTTCTATGACTCTATCTCGGTTTGTGCTTAAGTAGGAACAGACGGCGTTAAATCACACTTTCCGAAGTTGACTCCTATGGTTTCAATGTTCGTGGACGTTCTCTCCAAAGGTTCATTGTGGTGGTGTTTGTAAGCGACTCTTCCATTAGTTGGCTTCGTTGTTTCCTTGAGGGAGATGGTGTCCTTGTATTTTAAACGTGCTGTCAAAAATCTGCAATTACTCTGCCTTGTTTTTTCCAGCTGACTGCTTCCTGAAATAGATCATAATCCGCAATGATCCCTTAAATGCCTCTATTCTTTTTTTCAAATCAGTCCATTGCTTTTATAAATCATTACACTTGACCACTATCATAAATTTTTTTACTGAAAGGACACATAAGTATTAAAATGCTGATAATAATTGCTCGTGCTTTATAAGAACTGGAAAATTAAAATGCCATTACACACATACGCACTGAGTTGTAGAGAAACGGAATCGGGAGCTTCTGCCATCGTTTATGGGAAAAGAAGAAAATCCTAAGTACTTGAGAGCTGATTTAAAACACTGAAGGCAAAAACAGCTTATATCCCAGTTCTTTGGACTTTGAAATTAAAAACTTCTGAGCAGCTTGCCCTGTCTTTTTCTTCCAAGTCTGACAATAGACTCCATTGTTTCCTGCAATTCCAACGAGAGCTGACCCACCGGACAGTCGGCAGCGCCAGCCCCCCGTCCGCTCAGCAGCCTTGTGTGCGCGGAGCTCCCCCTCGCCTGGCACTGTGCACACGGACGGGAGCGGGGTGCAAGCCACCTTCCAGCATTTACGAAGTTCCCAGTTAGTCTCACGAGGTGCAGCCCGCGGCAAAACGCTTGGAAGGCGCCGGGTAACAGTCAAAGCGGTGGCTTTCGCGGGCGCTTTCCCTGCCAAGCCAACGAGCTCTTCTGGAGGGGCCGAAGAGCTTACACAGCCCCCCGCCTCGGTGAGGGGCTCACGAATGCAGCACCGTTGTAAACATGCAGGGGGGCACCGTCGGTCACGACACGGGTATCCTGGCCTGTGAGGCTGAAGTAAGAACACAGACAGCTGGGTAAGGTGTGGACGAGTACTGCGCCATCGGGGGCTCCGGCAGGTGGTCGCTTCGGGAGAAGGCCCTGGTGTTCCTGCCAACCCCCAGCTCCTTAGTGAGCCACCGCTCCCTTCCTGCCCCCCAGTAACGCTCCCGTCAGCCCATCGGCCACCATCGACACCGCAATTCTCTCACGATTACAGCATGGAAAGCCCGCGGTCTCTGCCCGTCTAGGGGCCTTGCTCAAAGTCCCCGTCACTCCGTCAGGTCCCTAAGGAAGGCCACCGACCCCTCCCGCACACCCCGGGGTCTACTGCAATGTGAGAGGGAGCCGTGGCCGGTCCCAGCCACACCGGGCTCTCCTGGCGAAGTCCCTCCACCGTGCGGACACTCCTTGTACTGACGGGACTGTCTCACCGCCGCTGAGCACACCCGGAGGGCCCGCCCGCAAGGCCCCTGCAACAGACCGGCCACACGAAGCCCCGAGAAGGTCCGGGGAGCGCAGACACGCACGCGCACTTTCAGACAAGGCCGGCGGTGCGGTTGTACTGGGAGGTGCCGGGCTGGACAGAGCCAGCGAGACCGAGGTGGCGCACACTCGGCCCGTGTCCCCGTTCTTGCAGTCACAGAACTGCCTTCTCTCCATACCTGAAATGAAGCTTCCTCACCGAGCAGTTAAACTCTTTCGGTCGTTCTCTGGGGTGAATGAAGGCTCCCCCTCTGTAACTGCACCCCCCTGTCCTGCACCTTCCTGCAGGGGCTGGAGAGAGAATCCACCCCATCCACAGGGTCCCGTTTCCTCCCAGCAAAAGTCTTCACCCCTCAGGCTGCGTTCCCAGTGACCCTGGTGCTCTCAGATAACACAGAGATTCGGGTCTGTTCACCAAGCGGGCCTCTCGCCTCCCGGCGGTCCCCAGTGTCCAGTGTAGCCTCACAGGGTCCAGTTCGTAGACCCGGCACGCGGGCGCCAGCGCTGGCCCGAGAAGCATTTCTGCTGGAGGCTGTGAGCAGATGCCTGCATCCCCTCACGAGAAGCCCCAGTCAGAGGCCAGTCCCGCCGGAGTGGGCGGCCTGGGCCGTGTGCCCTGCGTTTGCTCCCCACGGCCATTTGATCGCACTTACCCGTGCCGCTGTGGTTCGGCGGTGAGGATCACTGAACAGGGGTCCGCACTTGGGTCGCTGCAGTCACTTCTGTGTCGGCTGACCTGGGACGAGGCCCCACTTCCCACATCTGCACCATGTGCGCCCTGCCTGGTCCCCTGGACTAACCCAGTGTCGGGTGACAACACGATTGATGAACTCTGCAGAAATGCTGTTCAGTGTTCAGAAAGGTGACAGAACTGTCCTTTCCTCATTATTTCACATCCTCCCGAGCTCCTCTGCTTCAAAGGGGGAACTGCGGTACCGAACTGTGTGAGGGTCAGCTGGGTCACTCCGTGCGCCTCACAAGGTTTCTCACTCACACTGGTCAATGCAGGTGACTTGTCATTTATAGCTAACCGATTCTGGCCCTCTGAATGACACCGCCACTGTACCCATCTGCACAAATGGCAGTTGGTAATCACTCTCTGAGGTGGTTCCAAAGGGGTGAGACACTAAACGTGAAAAGATGTCACCTGGAAGCCTTTCACCTGCATGACAGATGAAATTCACCAAGACATTTCCTTGACACAAATGACCGAAGTAATCTCCTGTGCGTCCATTAACAGCCACGGCTCCTCTAAGTCTCACATACATTCAAATCCGTCAGAGAAATCAATGGACGTACGATACACTGATTGTCCTGAGGCAGAAATAGAGACACAACTTAACAAACAGCACCCGGATTCTCCAGGGGAGAGAATTCACCTCCCTCGTTCGAAGGACGTGTTCTTCTAACGTAATAACGTAAGTTGGTTCACTGCCTGCCCTGACTGAACAGCTCGCTACATCTCCTGCCCCAGGCCCAGGTACAGAGAGCGAGACAGCCACATAAATGAACCTTCTGCGGACTCAGTATCCAGTCCCCGTTTGGTGATTGTGAGTGTTTTTTTTATTTTGTCAATTATAGTCTTTGGTCTCTGACTAGATTCTCCCACATTAACCATTTGCAGCTCTTTTATATGTTTAAAAAGACAATTTCTCTGGTATGGAAAAAACAGCTTTGTAATTAAATGTATAGGATGCTTCCATCACGCTCTGCCTTCAGATTCTGAGTTTAACATAAAAATGCTGTCGGAAAAAACTTATAAACCAAGTTGAGCTGGACCATCTCAGTTCCAACTCTCCGCCGACCACACCAGCGAGCAGCACTGACTGTGCAACCACAGCTACAGCTGTTCTTGAAAATGTCCAAGTGTCACCTGAAATGCCGCCTCCAGTTTCCTCCTTCTTTCCAGATAGTAACCCTCTCATCGCTGCTTCAAAGAAAAGCAAGACCATCAGCTCAGAACACCTTTGGATGTCCATCTCACAACGCTCGTCCTCACGTGTGTCCAGCCATCCACTCGGTACCGTCGTCATTTCTCAGCTATTTATTGAGTATCGGGCACTTCAGGAGATAACAAAACAAGGATTTCTCAATTCCAAATACAAAGTAAAGGAATCAGAAATCTATTCTCAAGGACTTTGGTCTCCTGGGGGTCCTCATGTGCACCGGTAGTTAATACACGACACAGAAAGTGCTGAGTGTCACTAGGAGAAGTACAGCTGCAGCCACTACAGAAGAGTGGAGAACTCAAAGACCACTGCCAGCTCGGGGACCCCAGTGTCTGGGCCCCAAGTGCGGTTATGATTTGGTCACACAGACAAGGGAAGAGAGATTTTCCAAGGGAAGGAAAGAAATGGGGATAAAAAGTGACATAAAACGTGCAGAGATATTATAATTAGTGCAATTAACCCGACTTAGTTAATTCACAGGAGTTCGGAAGGAGCAGAGTAAGAGAAAAGTTACAAACGTGGATGTGAGTCTTTGTCATCCTAGATTGTACACATATTATTTATGTGGAAACAGTGAGCCACTGATGATTTTTAGTAGGTCAGAGGTATTCAAGGACATCCATCTGACAGCTCCATCTAGAATGACCTGGAAGGGACAGTGAAGGGAGAGCTCTCTTGCATTGTCACCGTGATGACCAAACAGTAAGCAAGAGCAGGCTGGAGGAAGCAGTGACTAGAAGGGTCGGATGCAGACAAGGGAAGCCCAGAACACGCAGGATGTGGCAAGAAAAGAGAGAAGGGGAGGCAGAGTGTTCCCATTCTAAACCAAACTCACCCTTGTAAGTGGACTCCACGGAAAAATGGGAGGTTTATTTATACTCCCTGCTAATTTGTAAATTGAAAGAGAAGTTGTTGAAATTCTAGAAAAGTAGTAAAGAGAAAGCTGATTGAAAAATGGCGTGGGAGTTACTCAGACCATCGTCAGCTTACTGCCCGGGGTCTCCCGGGCGTTCTCGGCCTGGGCACTACTCCAGCAAGGTGCTTCAGCGGCGCTCTCAACGCCAAGGGCAACAAAGCGAAAACATGCACAAAGGGGACGACGTCCCACTGAAAAGCGTGGGCACAGCAAAGGAAACCAGCAAATGGAAAGGCAACTCCTGAATGGGAGAAGATATTTGCAAACGATACATCCAATAAGTTGTTAACATCCAAAATACACAATGAATTTATTCGACTTAATAGCAACAAAGCAAGCAATCTCATTAAAACATGGTCAGATGACTTAAATAGACATTTTCCCAAAAAGGACACACGGATGGCTGACAGGCACATGAAAAGATGCTCCACTTCACTCATCATCAAGGAAATGCAAATCAAAACCACAGTGAGGTACCACCTCACACCTGTCGGAATGGCTGTTAGCAACAAGACAAGGAATAACAAGTGTTGGCAAGACTGTGGAGAAAAGGGAGCCCTCGTGCACTGGTGGTGGGATTGTAAACTGGAGCAGCCACTATGGAAAACAGGGTGGAGGGTTCTCAAAACATTCAAAATAGAGCTACCATACTACTCAGCAATTCCAGTTCTGGGTATGTGTCTGATGACAATGAAAACACTAATTTGAAGAGACACAGGAACTCCTACATTCATTGCAGCATTACTTACCATAGCTAAGATATGGATAGATAAATGGATAAAGAAGATGGGATTTATATCATGAAACTTTAGTTGCCTATAGAAATAAAAGATGAAATTTTGCTATCTGTGACAATATGGGTAGGCCTAGAGGGTGTTATGTATGCTAAGGGAGATAAGACAGACAAAGGTGAGTACTATACAATTGCATGTACATGTGGAATTCAAAAAGTAAACAAATAAAACAGAAGTGGACTCACGGATACAGGAACAAATGGTGGTTACCAGAGTGTGGGGGTTGGGCATGTGCAGACAGGTGAGATAGGTGAAGGGAAGTAAGGAGCACAGACTTTCAGCTATAAAATACCTATGTCATGGGAGTGCAATGTACAGCATAAGGAATACAGTCAATAAAATTATAATAGCTGTTTTATGGTGACAGATGGTAACAAGACTTACAGTAGAGGTCATTTCATAATGTATATGAATACCCAATCACTATAATGTACACCTGAAATGAATAGGATATTGTATATTAATTATATATCAATATAAAAAATAATAAAATGAAATGTTATAAAGAATAAAAAATACATAGAAATTAATTGATATCATGCTAAGTGAAATAAGTCAGATTGAGAAAGACAAATTGCATATGATCTCACTTATATGTGGACTAAAGAACAGAATAAACCAACAATCAAAATAAAAAATAAAATAAAGTAAATTAATTGAGTCAAGCTAGTATGACAAAACCATGATGGAAATACAATGCAGAGTTTTTGAGTTCAGCAAAGCATAAGACTTCTGCACAAAGGTGCTTGTTTACAAAGTGAACAGTATTGAAAAGAAGAAATTCATATACTGTAAGAGACAATGAACCTCCCATACATATTCAACATGCATGGGACTTTCTTTCAAACCAATGATGCAGAATTCATTCCAGGCTTAATTTTGGGCTTAACATTGTTCTTAGATACCAAACACTAATAATATAAGTAAAACCCAGACATAGATTGAATAAAACATAGTAAAAATAAAAATACCAAATACTTATTTAAAACAATACGAAATTAAGCATTCCTCTGTATTCCTCTAGGATTTCTATTCTCTTTGTCTTTCATTTGCAACATAAAAATAATGCAGGGATTGGGTGTGTACTTAGCTGTGAACAATGGAAAGTCCACATTCAGCCTCACTTATACGTATAATATTCATAAACAAGTCATCCCCAATCGTACTTTACAGACCAGCGGCCTGCCCCACCCCTCTCCCCAGATAGTCATTGAAGACTTTGCTTTGTCACGACTCTCCAGAAGGAACCAGCCCTTCCCTATCGGAGGGCAGTAAGATGGAACTTCTGGAGCACTGTGATCTCGAACGTCAGGATTCACAAGTGAGTGGGGGGCTTGTTCTGCACGTGCAAATATTCAGAAATGGGAGCTTCAGGGAAGGGAAATGGGACAGAAAAGCAGTGGAGTGAGAAAAAACAGCACGCTAGAAAACTGGGGCTAAAATTCTGAATTACACACCTTATAAAATTATATGGATGTTTTTGAAAATGCAGATTTGTACATAAATATACATTACTACAATTCCAGACTGACAGAATCAGAAATATTCAAAGCCAGAAGTGACCTCCTAGATGCTCTATCACAAGTCTATGCCTCGGACAAGAAAGGAAATACTAAGGAAGTAAGACTCCTTCGACCTCTTCTTCCTCTGTCTGGTTTTCTCGCTAATACTATCGGCATCACTAAAACTGGCTTTATTTATAAAGTGCAACAGTCCGCATTTCAATAGAAAGACCAAACAAGACCCGAACGTGAGCTAGCCCTCTGAGACTTGGAACTCAGCCCACTGCATCGCGAAGTTCATGGTGAGTGTCCCGAACGACTCGGCGGCAAGCCTCTCGGACTGGCTCCTGAGCGTCCGGCAGGACCCCGCGTGCCTCTGCGCCCCTCCCTGGCCCCATGTGCTGCTCACGTGGCATCTGGTCCGGGCCTGGAGGTCTGGCAGCCCCTCAGCGAGGGCCTGGGCCACAGCTTGTGCGTCTGTAACCCATTAATTTGTGAGATCAAAGAGCACAGAGAGCTACAGGCCATCTCCCAGATGTTCCTCAGCCCAAGGGCACACAGGGGTGTGAGGCCCGAAAGCCTTAGGGAACCTCAGTCTCTTCATTAAAGCATTCGGAACTGACACACGGATTAAGTGGGGTGTCTTTCCAAGGATGAAAAGGGACCACGTGAGTACAAACGCCTACGACAGAAATAAGTGCGAACGTTCGCTTAGAACTAGGAAAGACAGTTTTTAAAAATGGTATGTTCTAGATGCATTTATCTAAAATTAGGCAAAAATGGCTTTCTCCATAATTAAAGTATCATATGTCTGTGTCCTCCTCAATTACTGAAATGGAGACAAAATATTTTTAGAAATTATGTGCCTTTGTGTTATCTATTACGCAATTCAAAACATCATTAAGAATCACATATTTGGACAATGACAACTATGTCTGCTTATGATATTTTTCAAAACTAAGTGACACCACAGTATAAATTAGACTTGACATGTGATTATTGTAAAGGTTTCTCCTCTCTTTTCCCCTCTTTATTTCCATTTAAACAACTATGGAAGGGCAAAATGAAAATGTGTAAACAGTTTATTCTGAACACTTGCAGCAAAGTTTTCTTAATGTTGGCCGCATTTTTGATCCATTTGCCACAGGAAATGCAACAGTGATATTGGATAGAGAACTACATCGTCGGTGTAATTTTAGCCTTCATGCCTGTAGGTGTAATGAGGTTTTCTTACTTGAAACCTATGCTACTACGTGAGCTCGTGGCATGGCTCTGCTATGCACAATCACCGTTGAGAGTCTACAATAGGCTAATGATGAGACACATGTTTATAGTAGCACTTTTTTTTCTAACTGAAGTCACAGTCTTCTTGTTTCATATCTATGGATGGAAAAACTTTGAACTTTCTCAACCCATCCTGGATAATGCTAGGACACATCCCCAAATGCTGATAAAAACAGATTTTTGTAAGTGTTCATAAATCAGTTTTTACCATGAATATGAAAGGAATACTGCCTCAGATTGTTTTTTTAAAAGGTTGTTAATATTCTTGAATATATCCAGAAATTTTCATTATAATTAAATGAGAAAACAAAGCTGATGGTTTTTGAAATTCAAAAGTTTTAAGATATCAATAGCAAAAAAAAAAATCCAATTAAAAATGGACAGAGGATCTTAATAAATATTTTTCTAAAGAAGACACACAGACAGATGGCCCACAGGTACAAGAAAAGGTGATCAGTGTCACTAGTCATCACTAGTCATTAAATATAGAAGACAAGCCACAGATGGAGAAAATATTTGCAGAGCACACATCTGATAAGGGGCTGTTATCGCAAATACATAACGAATGCTTAAAATTCAACAATAAGAGAACAAACAATCTGATCTGAAAATGTGCCAAAGACCTTTATAGACATGTCACCAAAGAAGAGATACAGATGGCCAATAAGCACATGAAAAGATGCTCCACATCATTTATCATCGGGAAAATGCAAATCAAGCTATAATGAGACACCACGCGGCACCATTAGGATGGCAGAAGCCCAGAACACGGACCACACCAAATGCTGATGAGGAGGTGGAGCAGGAGAAGCTCTCACTCACTGCTGCTGGGAACATAAAAGTTTGGAAGACAGTTTTGGCAGTTTTTTACAAAACTAAACACTCTCTTTACCATAAAGTCTAGCAGTCACACTTCATAGTATTTACCCGAAGGAAGTGAAAACTTAACGTCCACACAAAAACCTCCACATGGATGTGTGTTGAAGCTTTATTCCTAGTTGCCGAGACGTGGAGGAAACCAAGATGCCCTCCAGCAGGTGAATGAACACACAAGGCTCCTTCCAGTCAATGGAATAGCATCCGGCTACAAAGAAACGCGCTGTCAAGACATGACAAGACACGGAGGAACACTGAATGCACATTACTAAGGGCAAGCAGCCAGTCCGGAAAGGTTGCATGAGATTCCAACGCCATGACATTCTAGAAAAGGCACACAATGGAGACGGCGGGAGACGAGTGGTTACCTGGGTCCGGGGAGGGGAAGGGATGAACAGGTGGAACACAGGACTCTCTGGGCAGTGAAAACACTCTGTTTGATAACAGTAATATTGCAATCACATCAGTTCACATCTGTCCAAACCCACAGAATGTATGACACTGACAATGAAGTACAACACAAACTATGGACTTCGGGTGATTGTGTTTTGTCAATGTAGTTTCATCAGTTGTAACAAGCGTACCACCCTGGTGGCAGAACGTGGATAGTGGGAGAGGCTATGCTGGTTATTTAGGGAATCTTGTAACTTCTCAATGTTGATTTGAACTTAAAAGTGCTCTTTAATAAAAATAAAAAAAAAAAAGTTTAATGGAGAGAAGAGCAAAGATAGGGTCCAGGTGCCCTAGTCCCTGAGGGATCACCAATTAGTGAACACAGGTGGCCTCTCACATAGGCCACCCTCCGTCCCCATTAACACCCTCCAGAACGTTTTCAGTAGCTCACTGCAGTGCTTAGAAACTCTCCTGCATTTACTTTAACAGAGCTGAGTTTAATCCCTCTCTCTCTTTGCAATAGTCTTGAAAAATGTCTTCCTTGACTGTTTAACTTGTCCAGTGCAATTTTACACTGACAGCTCCCAAAGAATGCTGCCTCCATGGTTAAGGGCAACAGGACCCTTGCCTGCAGACTCAGTACTGGTCCAGGATCTGACATCAATCCACTCTTAAGTATGCAGAGGGAAGATAACCCTCCCAGACCGCTGTACCTAATTTTCGGTACTTGGCCTAGTACGTGAAAAACATGACTCCAAGTTCCATCTTATTTGTTTGCATGTAATAACATTTTTCTGTATCATGTTGGTTTTTTCTCTTTAATGCTCAGGAGCCCTGGTATAGGGGACAGTTAGGTTGAGGGCCTCAGGTCTGGTAGGGTTAAGAAATCCTAATCCAATAACTCACGTTCACAATTGGCTTACTTTGACCTCACAATTTTTCATGGGCTTTTTCGACCTTGCTTCTGAAATGACGCCCCATTTTGTTGCCATTCATGGGCTATACTAAGTGAAATGCCTTGCTTACAATCTTCCCATTGCCTCATTCCCCCCAAATCTTGCCATTTGTATCTTCTAATCTCACCAGGAACGAGGGCCCAGTTCATGAACCCTACATTTGCTTTGTGACGGTTCCTACAGGGACCTTTATTTTCATGCCTAATACCATTTTCTGCTGCCTGCATACTTAGAAAGAGCAGACAGCCTGCTACCTGGTTATTCCATAACATACGGTGTCATATGCCCTGGAGTTGTTGTTTGTCTTGCCAAACTGCACCATTGCTCATCACTTAGATCTTATTAGGTGCCTAAGTCCCTGTGCTACCTCTTGAGTAGTCCTAGATTTTCCCAGGGTGGGGTGGGAGGGCGCTGTCAGCTAGTCAAGGTTATTCCAAGGCACCTCTCAAGTGACAACTCAAGGCCACATTTTATGGAGAAATAGACTTAAGTGGCATCTGTGTTTTGTTCTAGGCCAGAGTGTGCCATGATTTGTTTCATTTTAGAATCAGTTTCCTCCTATCATTTCAGAATAAGTTGTGTATTATTGTATTATATTCAATTTAGGTATTTTATTTTCTATTCAACATAGGCACATCGATTCAGAATGATGTTTTGGAATGCCTATAAATATGCATAGAATTCTTTAGAAGATAAAAAAATTCCATAAAAAGCTTTTCCATTATTAACAATTATTTAACTTGAAAGAAGGCATGAGAGACTAGCAGGGAGCCTCTGGGTTTCCTTGCTGCCCCCACCCCCGAAAGGGTGCTGCAAAAGCCTCCAGCTCAGAATGGTCACAACTGGCAAAATAACCTCCAGGAAGGGCCGAGTCCTAAACAAGATGAACCCAGACAGGCCCACACCAAGACACGTAATTAAAACGGCAAAGGTTAAAGACAAAGACAGAATTCTAAAAGTAGTAAGGGAAAGGCAACTAGAAATTTATAAAGGAGCTCCCATAAGACTATCAGCTGATTTCTCAACAGAACCTTTGCAGGCCAGAAGGGACTGCCACAAAATATTCAAAGTGATAATAAGCAAAGACCTACAATCAAGGGTACTCTACCCAGCAAGGACATAAAAAGAGATTCCCAGACAAGATAAAGCTAAAGTTCATCACCACCAAACTAGTACTACAAGAAAAATTCAAGTGACTTTTTTAAGATTCACAAGGAGGGGAAACCAAGATAAAGATGAATAAAACGGCAATAACTATATACAGGTCTGGCAGAAGTAATGCTTGGACTTGAGTTATAACCATACATGCTTACGATTTTGTAATAAAAGATTTGGTATAGGTTACCAGCTCATAAAAAAGGGCATTATTTGTGCCGCACCCTGTATCTATCAATAATAACTAAATGTAAGTGGATTAAATGCTCCACTCAAAAAATATAGGGTAGCTGAATGAGTAAGAAAACAAAACCTGTGCATTTGCTGTCTATAAGAGACTCACTTCAGACAGAAAGACACACGGACGAAAAGTGAAGGGATGGAAAAAGGTATTTCATGTGACTAGAAACAAAAAAGCTGAGGTAGAAATACTTACGTTGTACAAAAAACAACTTTTAAAAAAGGCTATAATACGAGACAAAGAGGGACATTATATAATGATAAAGGGATCAATCCAACAAGAGGATGTAACTCTAGTAAAATGTGTAGATTCAACATAGGAACACCTAAATATACAAGTATAAAGCAAACACTGACCAACGTAAGGGGAGAGATGGACCGTAATACAATCACAGCAGGAGACTTTAACACCCAATTGAAACCCATGGACAGATCTTCCAGAGGGAAAATCAACACGGAAAGAGTGGCCTTACATGACACGCGAGACCAGATGGATTTAATTGATGTTTTCAGAGCATTTCACCTCAAAGCAGCAGTATATACATTGTTTTCAAGTGCACATGGAACATTTTCCAAGACAGATCACGTGCCTAAGGCTTTAAAAGTCCATCTGTCTCACATCAGTCGTCTGCGTTTCCTGCTGCCTTCTATTTTCTCAGCATTTTTACCTTTTCCAAAGAATCCTGCCTTCTCACGATGTGCTTGAAGTTAGGAAGTTTCAGGTTTGCCATTTTTTCCTGCAGCAATTCATGCTCATGCTCTAAGGCTCACTTGTTCATGGGTCTGGCAGCCCAGGATATCTGTAGCGCTCTCTTCCAACACCATTTTTCAAATAAATCCATCTTTTTCCCTATCAGTCTTCTTCACTGTCCAACTTTTGCGTTTGCACACAGTAATTGGGAATACAAGGGTGTCGTTGATATTAGCCTTGAACTCTGATGACACATCTTTGCTCTTGATTATTTTTCCTAATTCTTCCATTGCTGCCCTTCCAAGTCTCAGCCTTCTTTTGATTTCTTGGCTGCAGTCTCTATTTGAATTGATGACTGAGCCAAGGTAAGTAAAAGATTTAACAGTTTCAATGTCTTCATTGTCCATGTTAAAGTTGCATACATCTTGTGTTGTTATAATTTGTCTTGTTTTTTTAAGATTCCACTTGGTTTTTAACTAAATTTTGATTAAATTTATCGGGGTGACATTGGTTAGTAAAATTATATAAGTTTCAAGTGTACAGTTCTGTAATACTTCATCTGTGTATTACGTTGTGTGCTCAGCGCCCAGAGTCAGTTCTCATTTCATCATCATGGACTTGACCCCTTTTACCCTCTCCTACCACCCACCTCCCCTCCTTTCCTCTGGCAGCCACTAAACTGTTTTCTGTGTCTATGATGTTTGTTTGCTTGTCTGACTGTCTCGTTCCTTTTGTTGCTTTCAGTTTTCTATCCTGCACATGAGTGAAGTCATATAGCTCTTGACTGTGTCTGTCTGGCTTATTTCACTTAGTATGATCATCTGAAGATCCATCCATGTTGTCGCAAATGGCAGTATTTCATCTCTTATTATGACCGAGTAATATTCCATGGTGGGTATGTACCACATCTTGATGCTCAAAGGCAGTCCTGCTTTGGCACTTTCTACATTCACTTTCATCAGAAGTCATTTTTGATTATTGCTACTTTATGCCAATACGATGATGTCATCTGTGTATCTTGGGTTACTGCTATTTCTTCCACCAATTTTCACTTCTCCTTCCTCTGAGTGTAGCCCTCCATTTTGTATAAGTTTTGTGTACAAATAGGGAAACAAAACGCACCCTTGTCTGACTCCTCTTCCTGTAGGAAACCTTTCTACGTCTCCATATTCTGTCCTGACAGTGACTTCCTGTCCACAGTACAGGTTACATATCAATAGTACCAATGTATGAAAGGCCAAGAACTTTATATGATATTTGTTTTTATTGGTGTTGAGACTTGCAGGGTCATGTAGAAAATTAGAGATTATTTTCTGTTCTTGTTGGCTTTATTTTGTTGTATATGAAGCAATACAAGACCTCATTTAAAGCTACCTCACTCCTCTAGGAAAGAGAAAAGATTAGGGTGATGATTAGTAATTTTCCTTTAGTAAACCCAAATCTACTGACTCTACAAGCCAAAGCCTTCATATGAGTTACAAAGTATTCAAAGCTATGGGCGTCTCCTTACATTTTTGGAACAAACTTTTCTTGCAAATCATTATTGTGACACAATGAAAAAGGTATGTCCTAAATGAGCACACTACGATTGATTTAAGGAGTGATTATTACCGCTCTCCAGTGTCGGTGTCTATGTGGTCATGCTTGCCTGTTTACTGCTCTGAAGTTGCATCTGTATGGCTGAAGGAACACTTACGAAACAGTCAATTCAGCTGCCATGCACAGAGTCTAGTGCAATGGAGCAAATTAGCACTAAGATAGGCTATAACAGATATGTCACATCAACATAAAAACCACCAAACCAAAAACAATAAAAATAAGACAGAAAAAATGTTACTGTCTAAAATAAATGTAAAGTGAAATGATCACCAGTTACTTTATGGAAAACTGAATGACTTCTAAGATGCTGATTAGGGAAAACTTTGTCTCATTGCAATTAAAAGGAAATGTTTCCAAGAAAACACTTGATGGAAGCCTGGAGATGTGGGTCCCTGGTATGTCCTTTAGCTGGGGCTGCCGCCGTCACAAAGGACTACAAACTGCACACTGTAAATGACCAGAACGGAATGTCGCACAATCCTGGGGGCGAAAAGGCTGAGATCAGGATGCCGGAGGGCAGGCCCCTCGAAGGCTGCGAGGAGGGTCTGCTCTAGGCCTCCCTTCCCCCTCTGGGAGTTCCTTGGCTCGTGGCTGCGCAGCACTGACCCTCCCGAGGGGTGGTCCCCACGGGTGTGTCTCCGTCCAGATCTCCCCTTCACTTCCCACTCAGCACAGGCACTTCTACTGCTAACTCGTGCTTTCCAGATTTGGTAATGGAAAAGGAACTGCAGTCACACCAAAGAAATGTTGGCACATTTCCCCGAGGTGGCCTCCGTGTATTCCAGCGAGCTATGAGCTTGGTGCCTGCTTTGTTCTATGTCCACGCCAAAGACCCCCCTTTCGCTGACTGACAACAGGATTCTCTGGGCCACACGCCGTAGCATTTACCTTCATGTCACATGCGTGGCCTTGTGCTGTGTTCCCGCACCGGCGGTGAGATCGCAAGTCCCTGATGACCAGCAGCACGTGCTGTAGCCTCCACCGGCCTCGTCTCAGAGGTCAGCGCCAAGGGCACGCTCAAGTCCATTTGTTCAAGAAATTGCATAGTTTACGCTCCAGAGTAGCATCAAACAGTCGTCACCAGAAGCGTCACCCGGAAGCGCACGCTGAAGACAGCGAGGGCACAGCCACTCGCCGAGCGCCCCCGACCGCACAAGGCGTGTGTGGGGCCCCTGGCCCGTCCGCCACCGCTTGGCCTCTCCCGGATGCCCCGGGGGCTGTGGGATGGCTTCCGGACCCGTTCCGACCTTCATCCTCGCCCGGCAGGTTGGCGCCCCCACGGTCCTGGCGCGGCCTGCTCCCCGCTCCGAAGCTCTTTCCCCGGACAGCGCGGGTCACGTGTGGGCAGCGCTCTCCAGCGCTGACGGCCCTCCGGCCCAGAGACAGGTGCCCAGCGGGCCTCTGGCCGCTCTTCAGCCCGTCATGGGCCTTAAACACATCAGCTCTTTCTTCTCTGGGGGGACACAGGAGGACCCACCGGTCCCCTTGGTTGTTCCTCTCCCTCCCCTCCTTCATCCCAAACGTTGCTAAACCTTGAGAACTGTCCATGTGCCTCCGGGCCGCCCCCCCATTGTTCTCCGCGCTGGCCTGGGTCCCCCCCACACGACTCCAGTGATTTCCCTCGTTGGCCCTCGCCCTCCGCCGTCCCTTTCCACCCCAGACAGTGTCCCCCACCCGCCCTGCCAACCCGCTCCCACCCTCGCCATGCTGATCATTCCCCGGGCAGCCGATGCGTGTGGGACGCGACACGGCCCCTGTCCCCCGGCGCCCCTCGGTTCCAACGGGGGAGTGCCGCTGGGAGTTCCGAGGGTGGAGACGCGACACGCCCCGGTCCCGTCACGCCCACAGCAGTCCCTGTCACCGGTCTGGGCTCAGCGTCCCCGCCGCTGCCCCAGCTTCCTGAGGAGCGTGGCCCCTTAGGCACTGTGCCCGCAAGCCCCTGCCCTGCCTTCCCTGCCGGGTGACATGCTGCCCAAGGCCCAGTTCAGAAATCCTCTCTCAACGAGGAATTCGCAATAGAATCGTGTCCTGTTGCTTCGTTCTTCTGCACCCGCCGCATTACAATCACATCCCGGCTTCAACTACGGAATTAGCACGATTCCAAGGGGCGGGCTACGTATTTTGAAAGCGTGTCCGTGTTCATATGAAATGTTCCTTTTGCGTGTGCGTGTGACATGCGTACCCAGTGCACCAAGAGGGTAAGTCTCCGCGCAGGCCGAAGCGTCCAGCCTGAGCCGGGCGCTACACGCAGGGGCAGTTCGGCCCCTCACGCAACGCCGCTGCCCCCCACCCACCGGCAGCGCCTACTGAGCGTCATCATAGAGTGACAGGGTGCCGACGGCACAGCTACCACAGGGGGTGTGTGTGGTCACCCGGCAGAGAAGAGCCCCCTTCCATGAACAGAACTCCGAGAACGTGTCTCCTGTGCTTTGACTGAGAAAGAAAGTCAGTAAAGTCCCCCAAGGAGTCTTCCTGGGTCACCCTGTGCTGAGAATATCGAATGAAGGCCACCCCCAATTTTCCATTACTAACATCCAAATTTGGCTGACTCTCTGGGCCCACAGTCAAATTCAAGGCACAGACATGAACTTGAAATGAGCCTAGCCCTTGGAGACCTGGTTTCTATCGAGGCTGGAGTGAAAGCCAGGTCAAGCTGAACAGGGGAATGAGGTTCAAATTTTTTAATTTTATTTTTACAATCAGTCATACAAGTGCTTATATTTTTTGGGTGTGAATGATGAAATCATAGAGTTTTTAATTCTGCAATGAATGATCAAAGCAGAGACTCAAGAGGCAAGTGTGAGTCTGACACTACACACACAGAACCCCAAAAACTATGAAAAATAAACGGGCCACCGTGCAGGTACCTGGACTAGAAGAAGACACGCGATCGGGTGCTTCCAAGCACTGAGAATGATGACACCCCTTCTCCCGCTTTGTGAAACTGCTGTGTACCTCACAGGCCCCATGAAAAGCATTCCACAAGGTCAGCCCCGAGGGAGAAGGGGTGCAGCTGCCCGTGCGGGGGCTCCCCGGTGTCCAGCGTCCCCGCCACACTCACTGCAGAGGAACAGGAGACCCGAGACGCGGCTGCAGGGACACCACGTGTCAGCAGTGTCCTTGGCACACGGAGGCTCGCGGAGTTTCCCCGGAGTCAGGCCTTTTTCTTAAGTGGGGTGACGGGGGCCCGGCGGGAGGAAGCACACACCCGGGAGGGGCTGCCCCCACTTCACCGACGCTCCGCACTGCGCCCTCTAATTTTGTGGGGCTCCGTCTTGCTTTTCTGTGCCTTTCTCTTCCCACAGGCTCCACCGTTCCCACAGCCCACAGCCCTCGCCCCGCCCCCCAGCCACTGCTGGGGACCCGTGATTAGCTGGGAACAAACCCCGAGGCCGGCGGTAGGGGGCCCCAGGACAGAGGTGACCCTGCTTGTTTCCATATTTGGTAAAATTTGAAACCAGAGGGGAATGCTTCTCTTGGAAATCCCAGCCAACATGAGATGCCCAGAAATCGAAGTCACTTCTTGCACTTAGAGGGAGTACAGTCGATTGTAACTGGTAGTCATGCTTACTTCTAGGAGTTGGAATTGATACCACATTATTCAGAAACCTGGATTATATCTCCTCCCTGTAAATACATAATTAAAGTTCCAACTTGGAGAAGTCTTTGCTTTATAGAAAGAAATAAAGTGTGCTTTAGTTTAAAAATATATTAGAAAGTCAGTTTTATGGACATCTGCTATATTTATTATCGAGTATTTCTCTTAAAAGCTAATTTTATGCCACATTTTATATCCACACACAATGGATCGAAATGGTCTTCTCGCTTTCTGCAGAGGATGAGTCACCTCTTAGCTAAGGGAGCAAAAACCTCCACGTGACGCGAGGACTCGCCCTGGAACAGGGCGTCACTGCGTGTTTAGGTTAAAAGAATATAATAGTCTGAGACACAAACTGTTTTGCTACTTTGTTTCCTACTAATCCAAAAAAGTGGCTTTGTTGTATTGGAAAGGAATTCTGTTTTCAATTTTGTGGTCAATTATCTTTGTCTGTGTTTCCCTTAAAATGTCATTACTTAGATACTGTGGTCATAAACCAGCTAAAAGACATGTCCGTTCTTTCAAGGTTACCATGAAAATATAAAAAACTATTAGAGTATCTTTAGAGGAAAATATATTTTATAAGCAGTAACTGCCAAAATAAGATTGAATGGATGACCCATCATACAAAAGTACATCCAAATACCCTACTGTAACTATATTATTATATTAAAATATAATAACCAGTTTGAATTTCTTCTACCACTTAACCTTGGTTCCTTTTCCTATAACTGTACTGACATACGCAAAAAAGGTGGAACTAGACCACCACTTTGTTATGCCATGTACAAGAATAAGTTCAAAATGGATTAAAGACTTAAATGTAAGACTAAAACCATAAAACTCCTAGAAGAAAATATAAAAAGTAAACTCTTAGACGTTATCCTGAGTAATATTTTCACGGATGTATGTCCTCGGACAAGGGAAACGGGAAAAAATAAACAAAGTAGGCTACATCAAACTGAGAAGTGTTTCACAGCAAATGAAAGCAGTAAGCAAGCAGACCTCGCCCGGAAGGGGAGAGCCTATAGCCAACGATCCATCTGACAGAATCTAGAAAAACTCACAAGGACACAATCAAAAAGTGGGCAGAGGACCTGACTAGACATTGCCCCAAAGAGGACAGACAGACGTCTCCTAGACGCCTGAAGAGACGCTCAGTGTCACTCATCATCAGGGAAATGCAACTTAAAGCAACAGTGAGCCGTCACCTCACCCCTGCCAGAGTGGCCGTCGTGGACACACGCACAGGCGCGGGCCGGCGTGGACGTGCACAAGCGGGAGCCCCGGTGCCCCGGTGGCGGGGTCGCGGTGGCAATCAGGATGGAGGCCCCGCACACTCGTACCCTTAGAGCTGCCTGATGGCCCAGCGGTCCCTCCCGGCCACTTACCCGCGGACACCCCAAGCTCGGTTTGAAAACGCGTACCCCCGCTGTCCTTCCCGCAGCCCATCCCAGTCGGCAAGACGCCACCAGAATGCTCAACAGACGACGGGATGCAGGAGCCGGGCTACGTGTCCGCTTCGTGCACCTGCAGCTGGACTAATACGCGACCAGTCACCGGGCCGCGCACAGGCCGTGGGCGCTCCGCCGGGCTCCGTCCTGTGGGCTCCGTCCTGTGCGCACCGACCACCGGGCGCGGGGTCGGCTGGAGGACAGCGGGGTGCGCAGGCGGCTCCAGTGTCCGGGAGGGGCCTGCCTTCTGGTCCACAGAGCGCTGGCTTCCGAGTGCGTCCGCACGCGGGGGCAGGGGGTCCCCTCTTTTGTGGCCATGTGCTTTGAACGGGGCCCCTCACCCCAGGAAGCAGTTCGGGGCGGGGGTGCCGACGGGGCGGGGGGTGCCGACGGGGCGGGGTGACGAGCGTGGTGCGTGTCCCCCCGCAGCCTGCGGAGCGTGCGCGTTCCCGCCGCCGACACCCCGGGGTGCCCTGCTGTTTGCACAGGTCGCTGTCACGTGAGCAGGGTGCCCACAGGACCTGGGGGGCGCCGTGCCCTGCGGGGCTCGTTCCGCTTCTTCAGCGCGGGACGCACGGAACTAAAGCTCCCGGGGGCGAGGGACTGAACACCCTTCCCCCCATTTTTAAAACCGGGCGGGTACGTGAACGATCCACCGCCCGAACTCTCTGAGTCCGCTCGCCCCGTCCGCCCCTGTGGAGCCCAGTGCTGGGCCGAGACGCTGACCCGGGCCGGCTCACTGAAGCGCCTTCCCCGCCGTCGGAGGTGGAAGCGACTCTCCCGGCACACAGGAGGGTGCGTGTCAGTAAACCTGCGTGTTGGTCTCCTGTCACCCCGCCCTTATCACAGGGAGGTATGGGCCCACAACCGAGGGGAGCAGTGGGAAAATTGTTTTTTCTCCCGCACGGGGTCTTGCAGACGCTGGGGGGACTGCCCCTCCAAGGACAAGCCGGGCCCTAGAGACGACGAGGGCGTGGCCTGCAGGGGCACCTCTCCTGTGCACGCCAGCACTCCAGCCACCTCCTGGCTCTCACACCTGGGCCACGACCGCTGCCCGACGACCCCAGGGCCGGGAGCCAGAGCACCAGGGACAGCGCTGTGCCCAGAGCCCACCACATGACCCCAGCGAGCCGGTCCTCCAGCTGCCTGCCCTGTCCTGCCTGTTGCTTCTTCAGGAAACCACGCACAGGCTCGTGGCCACACCCCGTCCCCCTCTGCCTCCTGACCTGTGTGGCACCGTGCCGCAACGTGCCCCCTCCTAAAAGACAGTGACAAACTACCTCTTCTGTGGAAATCCTCTCTTGACCTGTTGGCCTCACCCTATCTGAATAATAATAAAATACATTTTACAACACAGAGGTCAAAGGTCAGGGAAGCGAAAGGGGCCAAAACCACAGACGGGTTTGAAGCCAGCCAGAGGCGACCAGAGCTGTCACCGGCAGGAGAATGTGGCACAGCGCCGGCGTAGGTGGGCCTCCCGGAACTGCAACTGCAGTGCAGCTGGGGTGCCCGCCTGCCTTTCCCACGGCACCCCAACAATGTCCTTCCGAACACACCGCCTCGCCCGTGGCACGTGAGCGCTGTCACATTCCCGGACACACACTCACCAGCAGCGGCCCCAGTTCCGGCCCAGAGCAAAAGGTTAACATCGCCCTGGTCACCTCCTGGGTTTTCCTTCTTCATTCTCTAATTCGTCTATGCCACTCTGTTTTTATACTCATAAAAACCCTCCGGAACGCTTCATTTCTTTCTCCATGAACGGCCGAGTCCTGTGACAGGAAAGCCCGCGGGGTCGTGTGTGCAGGCGACTCCCCAGCCCTGCCACCCGCTGCTGCGCGGCGCTCCGCCCCGTCCGGCTAAAGCAAACCACGCACGGCTCCCGGCACGTTCCTCCCGGGTGGGACCGCTCTCCTGTGAGGACCACCACGGATCTTTACAAAGATTTCGCAAAGTGTACGGTATTGGCTTCTAACAAACTGTGCTGTGATTTTGGAGCTTTAAGTTTCCTCTTTTCATTCTAAAATGGAATTAATAGTGCCCAAGTTATAGGACTCTCACACAAGTTAAATTGAGATAATATGTACAAAGCTCTAACGTCAGCACAATTTTGATGGGAAGTAATACTAGCTACTAAAGCAAACACATAATTACTAACCCTTAAACGGGGTTTTTGAGTTTTCAGAGCGTGTCATATACACCGTCATTTGATACTCAAGAACTTCTGACAAATACGGATGCCACTTTTCAAATGGAAAAAACTCCGACTCGAGCTCAGACAATCAGCTAAGAACTACCCAAGTCATTCACGGGTCCTTGCTTCTGCTCTTTTCTCTGCACGATGGCTGACCGATGCCACACAGCATGTGTCATTTCTTTCCACAGTACTTAGGAATTTCTTTTATTTAAACTATCTTTATTGAGCACTTGCTATGTGTCCAATCCTATTTTTAAAAGATTTATGCAAATTATATCATTTAGATATGATAATGCCTCCACAAGTTATAGGTTATACCATTTTGCAGTGAAGAAATGGAGAATCACAGATAGATGACTGGATAAAGAAGATGGGGTACATACACGCCATGGAAATTACTCAGCCATAAGAAAAGATGAAATACTGGCATTTGCAGTGGCATGAATGGATCTTGAGATTATCATACTAAGAGAAATAAGTCAGACAGAAAAAAGTCAAGCACCATTTGACTTCAATCATCTGTGGGATGTAAAACCAAAAGCAACAAACAAATGAAAACTCATAGACACAGACAACAGTGTAGTGGTGACCAGAGGGTAAGTGGGGAGGGGTGGTAGAAGAGGGCATGGGGGTCAAATATTTGGGCAGGGAAGAACTGACTCTGGGTGGTGAACACACAATGTCATATATAGATGATGTATTAAGAATTGTACACTTGAAACCCACATAATTGTACTAACCGCCATCATCCCAATAAATTTAATAAAAAAAAATTTAGATTCAATAGGAATAGACAACTTACTTTTCTCTCAGAAAAATGTTTAAGTGATTATATAGCTGAGACATGGGTTATTCACTATTTTCTACTGAAGATTACTCTGATCATTTAGTATCAAAATAACCTTTCAGTGATGACTTATCAAATATGAATAAGCAGCAGCACAAAAAAGTCAAAAGCCTTCACCTAGTTATTTGAATTGTAGTTATTTGCTCCAGATCAGACATAAATGAGTGGGAACTTCACACTGGCTGCTCCTCAGTTAAGGAAAGAACAGAGTCTTTAGCACAGCAAATAAGACTCTTTTCCTTTATAATTATTCCGCTCATAAACAAACAGCAAGCCAACACTGGTTTCATTTATGCAACCTTGAGTAACCTCAAAAAATGTGGGTGATAGAGTCGGCTTTTTCCCCCTTATCCATGAGGAGTTTAGAGCATGTGGAACAGTTTTCTTCCAGAGGAGAGGAAATACGTTGGTAGATTCTCAGGAATTCAGGGACTCGGCTGGGTAATTTGCAGTTAAGTACCGTGAACACATTCCTACCTACACAGTCTCCCTGTCCAGCACTCTTCCTGCCAGCTCCAAGGGGTGCGGCAGGTCATTCTTCTGTCTCCAAGAACACCTCTTTGTATGAGGTTTCGACACAAAGTGGAGCATGGCTTCTACCCAGCAGCAGCTCTTGCTTTCTCGGGGAGTATGATCGCTTCACTGCAAACAGTCAGAATACAAGGAGAAAAGAAAACAGAGATTCACGAAAGAAGCACCAATAAATCTCTCTATCCAGAGAGGGGAAATAAAGACTCCATCAGACAATCAAACATTGAGATGGTCTTGTCACCAGTAGGCCTGCTTTGCAAGACATGTTAATAGAAGTCTTTCAAAGAGAAGGGAATAATATAGGTCAGAAATTGGGATCAAAATAAAGAAAGCAAATAAGTCAAAATAAAATCTTTTCTTTTTCCTATTCTTAGTTGATCTAATTGATAATCATTTATCCAAAATAATAATAGCAATGACGTACTCTGTGATAACTATGGGTCAGTCACACCAATGACAGCAATATTACAAGGGATGGAGAGGAATTGGGAATATTCTAAGGTATTTGAACTACCCATGGAGCAGTATAGAGTTATTTAAAAGTGAACTTAGATTATTTGTAAATGTATTTTGAAAACTTGAGGGTATTTATTTTAAAAAAGTCCTTGATATGTTAATAGATGAGAGAAAGTAAAATTGTATAAACTGCTCACTTAAAACCAGAGAAATCTGATAAAGACTGGAAAAAACCCTATAAAAAAAAAGGGTGGGGGGAAGAGAAAGAAACAAACAACAAGGGCAATAAATAGAAAGCAGTAAAAATTATGACAGAAATTATTCCAAACACATCAGGAATGACAGAAATTATTCCAAACACACCCCAATTAAAAGACAGAGAGAGAGAGAGAGAGAGTTCTAAAAAGACTCAATTATATACTGTTTACAAAAAAAAAAAAAAACAACACACACACACTTTAAATAAGAAGCAACAGATAAATTAAAAGTAAGGGGATAGGAAAAGATATATTATGCTCACACTAATCTAAAGAAAGCTGGAACCACTAAATAAGTGTCAGAAAGAGCAGACTTCAGATCAAGGGAAATTATTAGGAATAAAGAAAAAGAGAATGTAATGATACAGAGGTCAAATCCCTAAGAAAATGCAACAATTCTTAATGGATATGCATCTAAAACACAGAATCAACAAAAACTGCAGAATTTCAAGGAAAAATAGATGACTGCATTATTATAACTGGAGATTTCAACATCTTCTCTGAGTAACTGACAGATTCTACAGGCAAGGACACAGTTGTCCTGAATAGCACCATCAGTCAAATGGATCTAATTGATATCTATAGAATGCTTCATCCAACAACAGCAGAATAAACATTCTTTTCAAGCTCGCATAGAACCAAGGCAAGTGATATTCTGGGTCATAAACACACCTTAACAAATTTAAAAGAATAGGAATCATACATGGTATGCTTTCAAACCCCAACGGAATTAAATCAGAAATCAGTAACAAAGATAGCTGGAAAACACCAAAACACTTGGAGGTTAAGCAAAACACTTCCCCATAACACAGGGGTCACAGAAAAAGTCTCAAGAGATGTTAAACAATATTTTGAACTAGAATAAACTGAAAATAAAAGTTCACAAAATTTTCATACTACAGCAAAAGCAAAGTTTAGAGGGAAATTTATAGCACCGAATGCATATTATGGAAAGAAAGAACCAAAATCAATGAATCAAATGTCTATCTTAGGGAAGTAGAAGAATAATAGCAAATTAAATTCAGACTATGTAGAAGAAAATAAGTAATAAAAATAAGAGCACAAATTAACAAAATTGAAAATAAAAAACCAATAGAGAAAATTTTGTTAAAGGTTCCTTCTGTGGAAATATCAATAAAACTGATAAGCCACTATCCAGGTAAGCTAAGGAAAAAAGAGAGAAGACACAAAATACTAATATCAGAAAGAGGCACCATAACTAAAGATCTCATGGACATTAAAAGAACAATAGAGAAACATTGTGAACAACACTATGCTCACACATTTGATAAACTAGATTAAATAAACCAATTCCTTGAAAGACATCATGTACCAAAACTACACAGGAAGAAATAAACAATCTGAATAGGCCTGTATCTATTAAAGAAATTGAATCAATCATTTATAATTTTTGAAAATAAAAGTCACCAGGCCCTGATAGGTTCATAGGTGAATTATACCAAACATTTAAGGAAGAAGTTATACCAATTTTCTACAACCTCTTCCAGAAAATAAAGCAGAGGCAATACTTCCTAACTCATTCTATGAAGCCAGCATTACCCTAATACCAAAAAGCAATGACATTACAATAACAGCAAACTATGGACCAATATCTCACATGAACATAAATGAAAAAAGACTCAATAAAATATTAGCAAATGGAATCCAACAACATAAAAATTATACACCATGATCTAGTGGAATATGTATACAGGCTGCTTCAACATTGAATAACATTAATGTAATCCATCCTATTAACAGGCTACAGAAGAAACATTATATGTTTATATCAAGAGATGCAGAAAAATCATTTGACAAAACCCAACACTCAATGCATGATAAAAATTCAGCAAACTAGGAAAAGAGAGAATTTTCTCAACTTGATAAAGCTAACCTCATACTTAATGTTGAGAAATTAGATGCTTTCCTGCTATGATCAGAAACAGGACAAGAATGTCCTCTCTCCCCACTCGTATTCGACATTACACTGGAAATGCTAGCTAATGCAGTAAGACAAGAAAAGAAAAGAAAACATATATGAACTTGGAAGAAAGATGTAAAAGAAAGGGAGATTTAGCTAGATTGATGGTCAATAGAATAGGAGAAATATATTTGCAGATGTGGAGTTTTTACTTTTGGAAGAGAACTTGGAAGAAAGAAGTAAAAGAAAGGGAGATTTAGCTAGATTGATGGTCAATAAGAATAGGAGAAATATATTTGCAGATGTGGAGTTTTTACTTTTGGAAGAGAACACTATGAATATGCCTATGATCTGGGAGGAAGAAGTTATAGAAAGAAAAATGTTTAAGATATAGAAGGCAGAGACAATAATCCATAACCCAATGTCCCTCAAAACCAGCAAGAGACAGGATTCAGAATATAGGTAAAGGAAGACACAACCATTAATGCTGAAGTTACGTATCACCAGAACTGTCTTTAGTCAGTCATTGGCAGAGGCAGTAGAAAAAGAATCACTGGTTTAATAATGCTCTAGGATTCTTTTGGGATTTTCAACCTTAAAAAAAAAAATCCACCTAGATTACCTATTGTCATGTCCTCAAAAAGTTTTTCCCCCTTAGCCTCTGCAGAACTAGCCATTCCAATAAAAATTTCCATTCTCCCTCCCCATTCTACCTCTGTGCCCACCCCAACTAACAGAATTACTGCAGTGCTTCAAACCACAGGAGGTTTTGTTAGATTTTTATATCCAAGTACTATGTGCTGGAATTTTTCACAATGAAATTTCTAACAGAAAGTTTCCACTTACCCAAAGTCAACCCCATTAAGGAAAATGAAAAATGGTAATAATGATAGTGATTACTCCTTACTGAGTAGTGTTTTGTGTCAGACAAAACATTACCCGTTACGATGCTTCACTTCGTCCGAGCAGAAAATGCACGTCAGACCAGTGCATATTAGACCACTAGGCCATTTTTAAAGTGAAAAGTTTGTTTTGTTTTGAAAATATTCCTAAACCAGTTTATAATATGAGACACATTTATAAAGTCTGGCTGAATGGAGAAGAAGTAATTTAAACATATTTTATGCTTTTAAAATGTTGCGGGTAAAATATAACCTAGGCTGAAGAGAAACTGGCTCACAGACCCTAGTACCTTGTTAGAAGTTGGACAGGGAAATCTGTTTCCTGGCAAAGGTTTCCCCCTGAAAACTAGAAGAAAACGTTTCAGCTGAAGCCAAAGTAAAATATAACTCTAGTATGCCATAGTTGAAGATGTCAAGTAAGCAGAACTCTACTTGGATTAAACATTTTTATTTATAAGTAGGTACCAGACTAGTTTATCATGTTCATCATCATCGCCAAAGTTAAATTTTGCTTTGATTTGATGCAGTTTGTAATGAATCTTTTTCTAAAATAGTGACATGTGATTTTTGTATCTTACATGTGGTTACTTAAAGGCTAAGTAATCTGTTTTATTCTCTGTTTCATCTAATCTACACTTGATTCCCTCTAATGTAATACTCCTTTCAAGTTACTGTATTTCTTATTTTTGACAGGTTATTTTTTATGTTTTCTATCTCCGTTTTTATGTTTCCTATCTCTTTATTGAAGTTCTTCCTGAGGTCACTGGGCATCCTTATAACCAGTGTTTTGAAGTCTGCATCTGGTAGATGGCTTGCCTCCATTTTGTTTAGTTCATTTTCTGGAGCTTAGTTCTGTTCTTTTATTGGGGAAATGTTTGTCTCCTATTTTGGCTGCCTCCCTGTGATTGTACCTATGCATTTATTAGGGCTGCTGTGTCTCCTGGTCTTAGTAGAATAGCCTTATGTCATAGGTGTGGTGTGGGACCCAGTGGCACAGTCTTCCTGGTCACCTGAGTTGGGTGCTCCAGGTGTGTCCCTTGTGTGGGTATGTGCCCTCCTGTTGTAGGGGAGCCTTGGTTGCTATGTGCATATCAGTGGGAAGGATTGACCCGCAGGCTGATTAGTGAGGACTTGACTACAGTGGAGGAGCTGTTGTTCAGGGGCTGACCCTATGGAGCAGGGTTTGCTTTAGTGGGGCTCTGGTACCTGCCTAGTCTGCCTTTGGGTATATTCTCCACAGAAGCAGCTGAATGATGCTCTAGCTCAGTCCAGTTAAAAGGCTGCTACCAGGGGTGCCAGCCCCCGGGGGGGTCCTAGGAGGGGCCCTGTTACAGTCCAAGTTGAGCAACAGCCTGTGACCTGCCTGGGACCACTGGTATGAACCACCGAACAACTGGCAGATGACCACCACTTGCAGTGGGCTTGGAGGTTTCTCAAAAGCACAAGCTGCAAAGTGAGTCCAGCTTCAGCTAGTGCTGGGCTTAGGGGGTGCTCAGCAAGAGGTACAGGAGATGCTGGGACTATACGAATATGCTCTTGTTTGGGGTTTGTGAGCCTGAGAGATTTTAGCAAAGTCCACAGCATAAGTCAAATCATGCTGTTTGTATGGAAAAGCCACTGGAAGCAGCTTGGATGAGCCTGGAAGCTGAGTGGGGCGAGGTCTCAGGGAATCACCAGGGTGGGGCAATCATTGTTAGCCAGGTTGATGGAGACTCAGATATGGCAGCTGCTTGCAAATGCAGGCTGGGAAAGGGAGGGTTCAACAATGGCTTCTGCCAGTTCCTCAATCCAGGAGAAAGCTGCTCTCTAGTCCTCGCCCTGAAGCCAGACAACACAGTTCCTCCCTGTATGTCCCTGGTGACTTTTGAGCTGATGCTCTAGCGCTGGAGCACAGAGTGAGTGAGTCCATCAGCAAGTTAAGTCCATGCACAGGCCCTGTAAGGGGAGCACCTGGAAGTGACAGAGACACACTCCGTCTCACTCAGGTGCAATCTCCACTGGTTTTCACAGCCAGAAGTTATGGGGACTTCTCTGCCCAGCACTGGAACCCTGGACTGGGGAGCCTGGTGTGGGGCTGGGACTCCTCACTACTCTGCGGGGGAGCTCCATCGCCACAATATACCTCCTGATTTTTAACCACCACATGTGGCTGTGTATCTTTTTGGTGTAGGAACTCTGCACATATTTATGTATGATAATCCCACCTAAATGAACTGAGAAACAAATGATTGACTTCAAAATACCCGTTCTAATGCCTGCGTGTGTCTACATATGTAATCAAGTTAGATATTTTTCCACATAGTACCTGAAGCAACTCTGAATCATGTTACTGTGCTCCTGGGGAAAATATGTGTTAGCAGACAGATAAGAAAACAAGGATCTATACCAATCAGATTATAGTCTGTATCTTCACTAGCTCCAAGCTGTGGAAATTTGGCAAGACTGATGCTCAAGGCCGCATGCACTGTGGCCAGCTGCTTGCCTCACCACATCCCCTAACCTCGGGGTTTGTAGATCTACACAATCTGTCCCGGCTTGTAGGAAATGACACACTGAAGAAAAGCCGCTGGTTTGTCAACTGGGTTAAAACCCCTTGCCCACCATCCTTCACTGAAAATTACTTTTTGTCCTGCAGTAGAACACCCTTGAAACACTACCAACAAATAATATGATAATAATAATGTAATTTATAAAATTCATGTAGAAATATTTTTGAAGATCAAAGGTATACCAGAAAAATTCTGAGCCAAAGAAAACATGTAATAAGAACGGCTTGGTGAGTCGATGATGGTTCAGGAACTCCAACACAGCGAGTTCAGATGTTCCTACAACAAGACAATGCCACTATGTGATGTGAGGGAGGCGTCAGCTAATGCTCTGGCTATAAGGATTTTGTAATACGTACGTATTGAATCAAAGCAATACCTTGTACACCTTAAATTTACACAACACCACGTACCAATTACGTCCCAATAAGCAGTGGGGAAGAAATCCCTCCCAGTCAAAAGCTTTCCTCTGTCCTCCAAGCACTATCTAACATTTTATTCCACATTGTAATTCCTCCCCATGTCTCACTTCTAATTAAGACTCAGCTAATTCTCATTAATGACTGCACTCTCCCTAACTAGACTACTACTACTAACAGCAATAATTATACTCCTATATGTTTATCATTTTATATGGATAATTTTATAAGTAGCATATTCTGTCACAGACCTCTGCCTGCAGACATGTTCTAGGGACATAAATGCTTATGTTACATCTAAGTTCCGAAAAAGTAGGTTTTCCTAAACCTTGTCATGTAGTGTGTTATCTGAAATATTATAAACTCATGCTTCTAAATGAAGTGGCACTTTGAAATGTAAAAACCATGAATATTTTCTTTAGAATTTAAAAATGTATGCTTTTCAATGCACAAAAAGAAAACCACACCACTTTTTGGATTGTAGTAAGTTTTTATAAAAAACATTTCCATTCTTTTCACATTTTGGGGCTTTCTTCCTCCGTGTTATTCATCAAAGTCAAATCGAAAGACTTAATTGAGCGTGAGTCATGCTGACTGGAGAACATTTCAGCAAACTGCAGAACTCTCCCATACGATTCCAATCAAAGAGCCAGCATGATTGATCACTTTATGCATACTTTTACTTAATTATTCAAGAAATGTTTATGCTGAACATGCTGATAGTGTTGCCCAGGAACCCACCCTACTGACATGACCTCCATAAGGGAGCACGGAGCAGCGTGCGGTGACTGCACGACTGTGAGACAGCTGCAAGTTTGTATGAGAGCAGCCTGAAGCTCCCTTTTAACAAACGTGGTATCTACACTGTTCGCAAAGCACATGAAATATGGGAAATTATTGAATTTCATTAATAAAGGCAGTTTTAAAATATTTAACATTATAGTCATCCTATATTTTATATGTTTTAAAACTGTTTACAAGCTTATAATGATTAGAAATCTTGGTTGGGTTGCTTACTGATGGTCTGCTATTATCCCAGAAGTTTACCATACAACTTCCACTAGCTTCTTGTAGTGCTGCTTATCCCAATGGGTCCTCTGTATTTCCAGTTGCATATCAAAGGGCACGTCCCCCGCTGACTAAACGTACACCTCCCTACTAGAGTTCAAGTCAGAAGGAATGTTGTCTAATAATGGCACTACTCTCTCTTACGTCATAATAAAGGAAATAATTTTGACATTGCACCTATAAATAAGGCCCAGCTTAGAAGGACTACAGAGGATTTTTAGAGCAGTGAAAATGCGCTAAATGGTACTATAGTGCAGGAATATCACACCTCATTTCCCCAGTTCTGTAATGTACATTTAGTTTTCGTGTGGTACAGTAATTCAGTGAAGGTCATTTCCCTCTTGGTCTCATCATACACAAATACATATTATTACTTATTGTAATAGTTTTTATTCTGGTGCATATTTATGTCTTTGCTTTTGCATTTTCCAGCACTTCTTATACAGACAGGCTTGTGAGCTCACTTGTCTTACACACACCCATTTTAAATGTCAGAAATACCTGAAACTTCATTAGCTCTTCCTGGGTAGTTATGTGCAAACATTGTCCATTAAAATGCACATTATTTTGGAGGAAACCCACACCAACGAGTTCATCACCTGGACCCAGAATGCCTAATGTTTTCTGGTGTTGGATGAACAAAGATTTGCAAAAGAAATTCCTCACTGACGACTGAAGCCCAGTGACATCGCCAGTTTTGTGAGTCGGCTGAACACTACACGTGCAGTTCCCGTAAAGCAGCACGTACTGACCCTGGGGCTGTCCAGCAGGAACGAGATGGTGCTGCTGACTTCTGGCATCCTTACTCCCAGCACAGACAGGGCAACTTGCTGGGGAACACTAAAAGGAAGGTTTTCACCTTCAAAACCAGAAGAAAATAAAATTTGTCAGGAAGATTTAACAAAAACTATAGGAGGCTCAAATAAAACAAGAAACTACAGAGTCCAGGCTTTCTGAGTTAAAAAGTAAGAGTGAATCCCTTTGGAAGGAGGTGTCAGAATTACGAGCAATGCACAAAAATGTGCCCAACAGCCACCACTTATTCAAAAGATTGTCCAGTTCATTGTTACGTTGGCTCAGCATCACCAATTTGTGAGTTTAAAACATAAAAGGCCTCTCCTTCTACACATGAGCAGAGCCCAAAAGAAGAATGTGTTGCAGCACATAGTCAAAGAAGCATCTGATAGTCGCCATCGTAAAGCAGCACACAGTAGGACTGAAGGTTTAAAGACAAGAGAGTGGATTTCACATGATATTGTTATTTAAGATATTAGTGATGACAATGAAGATGAAGGAAATATCCATTATTCCAGAAATGAATGAGGATGTTATATCTGAGCCCTCCCACTATAACCAGTCCCTGATATTGTCATTATTGATAATGACAATGAAGGTGAGTATGTACCTGTCACTCAGAGTGAAGATCAGAATGAAACAGCCAGCAAATCCCTCAGTTTAGGCAGGGATGGCACCAGCTCTCTCATGTCTAGTGCCATCCAGCTCAATGGCCCCTCTAGTGTGACCACAGAAGATCCTGTGGCCAGGAGGGACTCCTTTTTAAATGACAACATCAATCTTTAGGAAAAGGCTGAGCTCTTGGATTATCTTGACAGTACTGATGGAAATTTAGAAGACTTCCTCGCTATGCTGTCAGGAAGACTGTTTAGCATAGACCCAGGTCCCCTGGTTGATTCTGCGAATAAAGCACAATGTAGTTCAGCCAGTTTCAGAAGGCTTATGTAGAGAGGCAAAAGACTCAGAAGAGCCAACAGAATACTGAAGAAGAAGGGAGATGAAGGGATCTGACTGCAAGACTTACTATCAGCTACAATAATCAAGACAGTGTGGGATTGGTGAAAGAACAGACAAATAGAGAAATAAAACAGAATAGGGATCCCAGAAATAGATCCACATAAATACAGACCACTGATCTTTGATAAAGGAGCAAAGGAATTCAATGGAACAAAGATAGTTTCTTCAATAAATTGTGCATCCACACTGGACATTACATGCAAAATCAATGACGTTAGACACAGACCCAGGAAAATGACCTCTGACACTGAAAAGGAGACAGATGAAACAAGTGGAAGGGAAGAAGACCAAGTTAGCACGTTACCTGTTAACTTACAGACATGTAAGTCAAGTGATCCCAAACGGCAGAAATAATTTCCCCACACAATACATGAATAAAGCTTCATCTTCCATTAGGAGAAAAAATAACTGTGTAGAAAGAAATTGAGAGATGATATTTGTGAAGTTTTTATGATGAAAGGCTGAAACAGATCACTTAAGAGCTTGAGGTTTTACTTAAAGTCCAACAAATTAGACAAAAATGTCTATCTGTATTTTCAACATTGAATTTTTCCTTCAGCGGATGTTTTGGATAGTAGAGTAACTTTAAAGACAAAAAACTCTAGTGATATTGATAAATTGAAAGGTCAATGTTCACTAACGAAAGGTAAGCAATTTTCTGATTCATGAGTGGAAAAGTCAAATTTAGGTAAAACCATATAAATATTTGTTTGATTTTTCACTGGGAGAAGACACATTGAATAAAACATACTACTCCCATTGGAAAACTCGGTAATGCATGAGAAGCTATCCAAAACACACAGCGAGCTGGCGAAGATCCCAACACTGACTCACTATAAATTGTGGATGGGATCAGCACGCATTGATTGCTGGCAGTCATAGATTGTTCATAAAGGAGAATAAACTGATGTGGGATTTGTTTTTTCAAAGAGCATGTTTTAACTGGTTCTGAAGACACTTTAATTTTTCCCCTACATCTACCAAGACACTGTGTGTGGAATAAAGGTCTGGACATTGCATTCCAACCCTGAGAGAAGAATCACCCCAACACGGCCAGCAGAAAAGCCGAGGTGCATACCCTGCGGCCTGAGCACTGACATTGTCCCGGGAGGCAACCACAGTGATTCCCAGTCCTTCCAAAGCCTGCAGCCCTGCACCTGGGTAATCCCCCACGGCTTATCCTGCCGCTGAGCTCAGGGAGCCATGGCTGAAAGGGGTTCCGAAGAACCCCACAGGAAAGTGTCAGTTTACAGCTCCACTCAGTCGAGAAACTCCTCATTAAAGGGGGCGTTCGTATGGGTGACTCGCACGCCCCTCTCTCCAAGAGGGAGCTGCAGTCCAGTCCTTCCCAGGGCACACTGGTCATCGCGCACAGAGCTGCGTCACTGATGCTTCGTGCACGGCAGGCGCGGTCTTTCTGGTCGGCTCTTTTCTCTGCATCCCAAGGCCACATGGGTCCAGAAATCAAGTTCTCCTTAAAGGAAACCAGATCCTAAGCAATGGGCTGTGACAGCCTGAGGAATGGGAAGTGAGTTCATCACCCAGAAGACCAATCGCTGACAAGCAACTCATATCCACTGGACTGGCCACATGAGTTGGTCAGATAATATTTCACCTTCTTGGAATGAAGACGTTTGGGAAATCTAATTCCTAGTCAGATTTCTGCTTAACAATAACCAGTTCGGGGCAAACTGAAACGAGGAACCCTGGCGTCATCTTTTGATTCTGCCTTCCTCACTCTGGGACGGATACAGGCCAAAGCAAGCAGGAAGCTCACATCAGGAGCTCAGGTACCTCTTCCTTGTGGAAAACTGAACAAAAACGACACATTTTTACTTCCTATCGCCTTCATCTAGGTGCGTACATATCACATCCCAACTGTGTGCATTGGTTGCTCCTACGCCTCCCTTGGGTCATCTTACTCAGCTCTTACGGACACACATGCTGCTCCACTGCGGGGTGAGGACTCCAGTAACATGTACCGACTACTGCTAACTGGGCTGCCCTCTCCTGGGGTGGGCTGACCTGCAGCCCCAGCAGGTAAACCAGCGCAGAGTCCCCACGGCCAGCGGGGAGAACGCACACACCCCCCGACCTGGCTTAACAACGGAAGGGCCCGTACTGGCCCGTACAAGCAGAAACCTAGGCACACACTCACCTACAAATGATTTTTGGTGCAGGGTTTCCGTGATGCCACCCCAAAATGGTTCCTTCTTTCTATCTGTTGGATCCCTCCACTGGGTTGGCTACATTATCCAGCTGTCTCTCACTCTGCAGAAACAACAGAGCTGTAGCAACTGTCATCTCACAATTTCACGGCAACAGCAGAAAAAGAGAACGCTTTGCCAACAGGGCCCTGAGAGCTCTGAGATTCACTCTGACTATAACAACTTGGATTGTGCACACACTCTGAGCCAACGGTCACAGCCAGGGCAACGCGATGTACTGATGGCCTCGGCCAACAGTCACGGCAACTATCTCATGGAAACAACCACTGTTTCATGTCAGATTTAGCCAACACATCCACAATTATTTTGTTAGATCTAGACTTAGATATCACTGTGTCAATGTTGTTATTGAGCATTATCAAAGGGAGGAATAACTTCCTGAATCCTTTCTTCTTTCCTAAGTAACACTGATGCATCTTAACAGAAATTTATTGACAATGCTGTATTTACCTCTCTTTCTTACCTTTGAACTTCAAACCACAAAAATATAAATAAAGCATTGACTGTCAAAATGCTGTAATCCGAGAATTGGGTACTTCATCAAAGCAGGTAGTATTTAATATGAAGCATTACTTAATAATTTTAAATTTGTTACATTTTATATTACTACATATAAAATATTTTTAAATATTTTGGAACCTTATGCTTGCCATGTAACCTGTAACTGGCCAAATGTGTAAGCCACCACGTAACCCCAAGACATGACATTTATTTCCTAGTATCAGTCCGAGAGAAAGGAAATGGTGGTGTCAGGGAAACTACAAGAGGGGGTCCTTTGGGTCAGGACAAACCTGGCAGTGCCCTGATCGGCTTCAGAACTAACATGTACTGAGTGTCAGAAGGTACCTGTGCAGGAGAACTTGAGATGCCCAACAGATCATAGACTTTTCCAAAAATCTCTGTTACCTCTGGGGAGAGAGAGGATGGACACAAAGAGAAAGGGCAGGAAGAAAGCAGTCCTAACGCTGTGAGTCCAACAACCCGACACCAGTTACACACTTCAGACACAAGCACTGACCTGGGAAGCACATTTAAAGGACGGACCGTGGAGCCCTGCTCCCAGACATTCTGATCCCATAAGTTTTCAGCGGGGCTTAAGCTTCTCCCTTTGTAAATTAATACCGAGGGTGATTCTGATGCCAGCGGTCCAAACCAGACTAGGAGAAAATTACTTTGTGGCTAAGTCAAAAACTTCTGTATCTCATAAAACCCAAATCTTTAAAACCACCATGCCTGTGACCATAGGGAGAGTGGACACATCAGCCCCATCCCTCAGGCATGAGGAAATCGCAGCAGTGTGGTCAGCTCTGCTTCACAAAAGCAGACCACGTAACGCAGACAATGTGAGTAACGACCAGTTCCCAGAAGCAGACACTAGAATCTAAGACAGTGAGCATTGACATCCTGGAGACACAGTGCATTTCTGGAGGAAAGACAGCGAGCAGGACTGAGTAAGACAAAGGCTTCTATCCAGAAGGTCACTTGGAGGTCAGGTGTGGAAACCTCTGGAAAGGCATCAGACCAGCACCATTTGCTCTATCTGAAAGCATTTCAGCAAACTTCCCTAACAAATCTCGATCCTGGTTGCATTTCAAAATGATTCCAGGGCATGGAGGAATAATCTCATCTGTAGAAGCAGTGACTACTGGGGAATTGTGGTCCTCTCCCCACACCGATCCAGTATCTGATTCATTGGGTTACGTCATGCGATGTAACCGGGAAGAGGGCAAAGTAAATAAGCAAACTGCTGTTCGTGCAAGTACCTGTTCATTTGCAACTCCACTGGGAACCCAAGGAGCCGGCTGTGGCTTTAAACTCTCCATTAATTTTTCTACCCAGCCGGTCTCGTAAAGCTGATTTCCGCTGGACTTGCAGAAATGTTCTGTACTGTACATTTTCATGGTAATAACTGGAGTTTTAAGAGTTTTCATCTATGAAACTTATAAATCTGGCCTTATATACATATTCAAAAGACTGTTTTGACAAATATTCAGATGCCCAGATAAAAAAATATTTCACACTGCTACGATACATATTGTTTGTGTGGGGGACATATATATATATATATATATATATGCAGGGAGTAGGGTAAATTTCAAGCAAAATATAGTTATCTCTAATGGAAACACTTTCTTCTTTTTAACCAATGTTTATTTTAGAAGATGAGGACTGAAGACTAATATCAATATAACATAGTGACCAAAAGCACAGATTTTGAGTTGAATTTGAATCCCAACTTTTCTACCACTTTTGAGATTTGGGGTAAATTTCTTATATGTCTGAGCAACAATACTGACACCTCTAACATGGACACAAAAATATCCTACCTTACAGGATTGTTGAGAGTATTAAAAGCTACAGTGTGTGTAAAAAGCACTTCACACATAAAGAATTATAACATAGCAGGTGATTCTAACGATGGTGTTGATCAGTAACTACTTTTAAAAGTACCAATTAGGAAGAAAAAAAGACACATTCTTTAATTATTTTCTCATGGAATCCTTAAAAGAATCAAACCAAATAGTTTCAGAAAATATTTGAAAATTTGTTAAGAAACCTCAAAGCATTCTGGACTCCTCACACTCCACAAAAACGGGGTGGGGGCAGACTGGCAGAGAAAAACTTTGCGTAGCTCATGACAAAGATCTTGGTTCGAATAGTTACCTACTCTCTCAGGCTCTGTTAAAATCAAGGCATGTGGCATGTCCTCTGCACATAGCCCAGCTCACTGTGCTTATCAGAAGGACCACAGCACAACTGAAAACTAGACTTCCCTACAAAAGGGCAATCAGAATACCTATGAGTCTAGAAACCCAAAATGCCTGGGAATGCATACTTTCCTCCAAAAGCTACCCTGTTCTCCCACCATGACAGAATGCCTGACTTGAACTGAATGCTTGACCACGCGGAACAAAAACTTCCTGCACGTGGACGGAGCCAAGTGACCTGGGTCTTCAGGTCTGTAAGACGTGAGGGGAGGTTTCTGGAGGGGACAGACATCCAAGCCCAGGACAAGGTGACGCAGAGCACCAGCAGAGGAAAAGATGACCACGTCAGCGTCTGGCTGTGAGTCAATGGTTCCATGAGGGAAAAATCCATCTCACCACCCACCTCGCAGCGTGATCAAAAATCAACACTGGGTGAACCGCAGACAGGAGTATAAAAGATAAAAGAGTAAAATTTCTAGCAGATAATATAGAGGAATATACGGAGGGTGCCAAAAAAATGTATACACATTTTAAAAAAGGGAAAAACTCTATTAACATTGCAATACTCAATATATACCGATAACTACAGATAAATACAAGTCACACCTGACTTCTGCGATGACAAGCGGTGCTCCAAATGGTTACCACCGGTATTTACGTGATACATAGAGAACATCGCTTAACATGCGTGGTCATTTTCTCGGCAGCCCGGTGTTCATGGCCTTGGAATAGACAAGGATTTCTTAAACAGGATACACGCATGTGTGGGCGTGTGTGCACACACGCACGCACACATCATATCTCCATCAAAAGACACATTTATGATGATAAAAATACACAGAATGGGAGAAGACGTCATCAGCAAAGGATATGATTCCAGATACTCTAAGAACACGTAATAAATCAATTAGAAAACGACAAACTCCCAGTGGAGTTCACCATCTAACCGGAGGTGGTTTATGGAATGGAGGGGTGTGTGGTGACCTGTAAGAGGCCACAGAGGGGCTCCTGGGCGGCTGCTACCCACACTATTGCTTGGCATGGGCAGTAGGAACGTAAGTGCAAGCACTCCGAGGAAATTTATTCAGCTTTTTACATGTGTTCTGTGTACTTCCCTTAAAAAATGTTATAGGCCCGGTGCAATGCTAGACGGAAGGAAACGTGGCTATCGATGGACTTAGTCGGTGAGCTCCGCTTGCACGTCCACAGCGCGCCAGAAGCCCGGGAGACCTGGGCGCAGGAGTAACAGAGAGCCCGTCTGTCCTGAGCTGCGAGCGGGGGCTGCGTGCAGGAGAGTCGGCCCGGGGTCCGTGCCAAGACCGGCACACCCTTGGCCAAGCTGTGTGCGCCCGTGTGCCATGCGGGCTCTATGGAGGAGCGTTCTGCTAACTCCCTGATCCTGCTTCTCAGATAACACCCTGTACCTCAGCCTGTGTGGTGCTTTGGCCGTGGACCTGGGACAGTCACTGCCTCCATTATTTTTAAGTGGAGGGCTTTCTGGTGCAACATGTCTGAGCTTCTCCTCTTTTAAATGGGTAAGCCTGGCCACCAGCACAGCCCCAAATACTCTTCCTAGGACAAGGACCAAGCCCGCAGACATGTTCTCACGGGGGGAGTCTGGCTTTTCACTCCCTGGGTTCGGCCAGCAGACGACCCTCCAGGTTAGCAGTGAGAGATCAGAGTTCCCGGACAACAGCACGAGGGCTACTTCCCGTCGGGAGGAGGGCTCCTGATGGGAGGGTGCAGGTCTGGCGAGATGCTGCAGGGACCTGGCCAAACCAAACAGCAAGTGGAAAACCCGGCTCAGACAGCGCGCCGCGGGCCCCGGTCCCCTGTGGCCGGCCCACGTGTGCAACCGACACCAGCCAGGAACAAAAGGCAGCCAAACAGCATCACACGTACTGTACGGAGCGTGCTCGGCCCGGTGGGTGCAGGACGGCAGGGCCCACCCACGGGAGGACGCGCTGAGTGCTTCCAGGGTCACGTCATGCCCGAGTTATTTTCATCACGGCTCTGAGGAAATATTTTGAGCAGAAATGGCTTTTGTGACCCACATGTCTAGATATTTTCCCTCTTATGCTAGAAGGCAAGAAGCCGTGCTCCACATCTCCATGGAGTGGGAAACAATTGAGAGAGAAAACTGCTCACACCACAAATGGGTCCTGCCAGACCCTGCTGTCTCCCCTCAACCCTCAACTCCTCAGCTGCGGGTTCACGAGCTAGAACCGTGTTCCTGCACCTTCCGCAGTGACAGCAGATCATTCATGCCAAAGCTGTCCAATAGTCACTCCTATACCTGCTTTTGTTCATTTATTTTAAAACCTGAAAAGGTGCTCTGGAACTGCTTCTTGAAGTTGTACCTCCAATAAGCAGCCTTTCGTTAAGAAAGGAAACAAACCAATCCATCACGTGTAAACCTGCACCCGCCACACTTCCGAACTGCTCTTCACTGCATGAGTAGCAGAACCGTGTGTGCATCTGCTTTAAAACGATGGGACATTCTCCCAGTGTCTCTACCACTGAACCGACCGCGTGACAATGCGTGTACGTGGGAAACGCAGAACGAGACGTTCTCCCAGAAAAGGTAGAACTACATAACTTACGTTTTATTATGGGAGACGCCACGGAGCAGTTGAAGACAGCAGAAGATTCCTATATGTGGAAAAAAAGATTCATTTTTAAAATTCTGTGAACTTTGAAGGATTGCACAGATATATAAATCATATAACACCATCACATGCACTAATATTTCTATGACTAACAAAGGCTATTCACATCCAATTTCCACAAAGATACATATTTCCTGACTGATAAATTCTTATCGCTAGAACAACATAGTTTTCCCAAACACTCACGTTCATGTAAATAAAATCACATTTTGTTCAATCTTATCATGCAAGCAACCAGGAAGGAGCCAAAATTGCCTGCCAGCTGTCAGCTCCATCAGAGGTTGGCCACCATCTGCTAAAAGCTCCATGCTCCTCGGAACGCCACCCACCCACTCCGCCATCCTGTCTGTTCAACAGCTCAGCAAAGACTCGGCGGTCCTAACCCGTCTCAGCAGCGACAAGGACGGGGGAACCCCTGTACCCCCAGTCAATTCACTTGCCAAGGAGCTAAGATTCCCCACCACCCACTTATTCCAATGGCAAATGACTTAACAGGGAAAGGAGGGAGGCAGGTTACTTTGTTCAATCCAGAACATGTTTTGACTGAAATATTTTTCTCTTTTTCTTTTAAAATAATACGTACAATTTCTGTAGCCATTTATAGTTTAGGAAGTGGTGACCCACGTTTGGTCTGACTGTCGCCAGAACATCACCCTTATGTAGAACGGATGCAAACACTGCAGTTAGAACCTGCATCTGTGACCGTGACCCAGCACCAAGCCGCTTCCTCGTGACCACACCTGCACTGAGCATGTGAACACAGGAGACGAGGCTGTGGGGACCCCTCCTCTCAGGTGATGGGGACGAAGAAGACGCAGGACTCAGAAGCAGTGGAGATGCCAACAGAGTCTGCAAAGCTACTCAGCGGTTCTGACCGGCTCTGGATTCTCTGATACAAATGCAGAGAAGGGAGGCGTGAACGTGATCATTTCGGCCTCCAAGTAACTCACGAGAAACCGAGAACCGCGGAAGCGTCAGTGCGACAAAGCTCAAGCCAAGGTTCTGAATGGAGCTACGAAAAGAAAATTCTGAGATGAAAACACAACGTTTTTTGGACGGTTGCCAGCTTGGCAGGGCTGGTGCGTGGGTGAAGGGTCAAGGAGGTTGGTGGGTACGAAACACTCATGGGAGGCAGAGCACCGTGTGGGGTACACGGTCATTATTATTGAAATAACTCCGTAGGGTGTCAGGTGGGTGCTAGATTCATCGGGATGATCACTTTGTAGGCCATATAAATGTCTAATCGCTATGTTATACACCAAAACTAGTATTTTATGTATGTCAACTGTAACTGAAGAATTAAAGGATAAAAAGTGGATTTTTTTGGACAAACATAAAAAACCTATGCAACATTGATTCATCCTATTAGGTAAATTAATCTACTTAATATCATAACAGCGCTTCCAAAACCAATTTTAAAGGATCTGTTTAACCTTCAAGCATCGTCTCAGAGAACAATGTAAAGGACTGACAACTACAAAATTAGTACATTAGTAGATGATCTTTTTTTCTCCTTCAAATGACTGTGTATGTGTCCTTCATCAAAGCCGAGCCTTGGAACTTTACGAACATCACACACACGTCTCTTTGACACATCACAGGCACAGGGTAAGCCCGTGGCAGTCAGGCCCTTGCAGGCCCTGCCCATGAAGCAATTTAAATGTGGGTGTAGAAAACAAACATGAAATCTGAAGTGGAAAAACCCAGACCCCCCTCTTTTCTGAAATGACGACGGCCAGAAGCAGGACATTTTCCCGAAGACGTGTCAGAACCACGTGGCCCAGCCTGCTCTGACAGTGCCCAGAGCCCGCCCCTGGCTGCCATGCCCCCGTCCGCTCGGATTTATTTTCTACCGCACCAGCTCCCCGAGGGACCAGCAGCAAATGCCAGTGCCCACCGAGTGCCCACACGCCTGAGGTCCCTCAGGCCACTTGGCTCTCGTGCTGCCTTCGCTGACAATCCATCACGTGCCTTTCTGGAGAAGTCTTCGTCAGCAGTCAGCTAACGCGATCATTTGAAGTTTCAGTCGGTTCATTCTTTAAAGTATTTCTATCTGGAAAGGCCACGTTATAACACAGGTTAAGAAAGAGAGAGTGTACCTGGGCCCGGCCTTAAACACGAGGAATAAGAAACGATCTGAAGAGTCCGCTTTGAGAGCCGTCGCGGAAATCTAAATGATCTCATGTCTCCCCTCTGCCTCCCCTGGGCACGCTCACCTTTGTGTCCCCCTTACTTGACCCGCTCACGTTAGAGTCCATCACAGAAGCTGGCATAATCCATGGTAGCTAGGAGGAGGCTGTGGGGGGCCGGCTGCGGTGGGAGGGGCGCGCCTCCCACTGAGGAATCAGGGTGGATCGCTTTCCGAGGTTGGCCATGTTTCATCTTCCGGACCAGAAAGGGAGGGGAAGCGACACGTGCTGATGGGAAGGAGGGAAAGTCGTGCCGGCTCTGTGATTTTGTGAGCCGGCCAAGGGCAGGTCCGATTCGACACCTCAAGCTCCAAGTAGATTATCGTCATCCAGCTCGGAGTCACTCCCGGAAACGGTCAGTGCGACAGTGCGGGGCGCACACCCGCCAAGTGGAGAACGAAGCCGCCGTGCTCTTCCTGTGTCAGCTGCACCTGTGGAAAAGGTGACAGCTCTGAAAAGAACGCCCTGGGACTGGTAGGAAGCAGCCTGAGAAAGAGCCCTTTGGGCATGAGTAGAGTAAGGTCCTCAAAGCGGTCCGCTCCTCCACGCAAGTAATGCAATGGCCAAACTTCTCTCTGGGCGTTTGCAGAACTCTGGAAAGCAACCGAAAACCTGCAGCACCGCGGGGACACCTTGTTCAGGACACAAAAACGCCATCGGGAGGAGCAGCAAGCCTTCCCGATCCCCATCCCCCACACCTAGCTGCCCGGGACCGCGGGAACCAGCGGCCTCAGCTCAACAGCTGCAAAAGCCACAGCCCCAGCAGCCCTGGAGGGCGGACAGTGGGCTGGAAGCTCGGGGGGTCCCCCAGAGGCGGGTCACTATTCCCGGCCCGCAGGGCCCCCAACGCCCTCACTGGCAGGACTCGCCTTCATGGGACGCAGCTCCTTCGCGTGCGTGACTCCGCGTGACGTGACTCCTTCACGTGACGTAAGTCCTTCACGAGACGTAAGTCCTTCGCGTGATGTGACTCCTTCACGTGACGTAAGTCCTTCACGAGACGTAAGTCCTTCGCGTGATGTGACTCCTTCACGTGACGTAAGTCCTTCACGAGACGTAAGTCCTTCGCGTGACGTGACTCCTTCACGTGACGTAACTCCTTCACGAGACGTAAGTCCTTCGCGTGATGTGACTCCTTCACGTGACGTAAGACCTTCACGAGACGTAAGTCCTTCGCGTGACGCGGCTCCTTCGCGTGACACAACTCCTTCACGTGACGCGGCTCCTCACGTGACGCGGCTCCTCACGTGACGCGGCTCGGGGCTGGCGCGCTGCACGCGGGCTTCCCCCAGGGCCGTTCCCTTCGGCAGCGGCTGTGCAACCTCACGGCCTACGGCGCGGACACGGGCGGAGGACAGCGGGGCAGAGGTGTCCGCGTGGGCTGTGGAGGACTTCGGCATCACGCGGGCACGGAAAAGCCCCCGCGACTATGCGCGTGCGTTGTTGACGCCTTTTTATCCTCTGCGCGGTACGGTGTCCTCCCACCCTGAAACGCTCCGCGGCTGGGAGACCGGGCCCTCCCGCCAGCGGCCAGTCCTCACGCAGACTCGGGGCGCGGCCGCCTGCGATGGGGCCCCACAGCCCCGCGCGCCCCGCGCCCCGCACGCCCCGCACGCCCCCCCGTGTCCCACGCCACGCGTCCCCAGCGCCCCCTGCACCTCGCGGCCCCCGCGCACACCCCCGCGCACCCCGCACCCCGCGCACCCCCCCG
>PVJL010005524.1:0-107011 GCA_004026885.1 Lyroderma lyra
TGCAGGCCTGATGCCCTCAGTGTATACAGGAAATGCTTAGCTCCTGTAAAACTATCGAAACCAGGAAGTTGCTATTGACTCGTACTAATACCTCATCTACAGAGCTTCTTCACTTTCGGGTAGCCCAGGAATGCCTTTTAGAGCAAAAGTAAACCCTGCCTGTTCTTACAGCTCCCGTCTCCTCTGAATCCCCTATCTGTTCATGCATGTTGCCCACCTTTTCCATTAGAGCCTTTCGCACACTGAGCACAGTCCTTTTTGAGTTCTGTTGAATAAATGCCTCTGTGTCCAGTCAGCTATAGATCTGGTTCTGTCAGCTCATTGATCGTTGAAGATGCATCATTTTCCCTCTCACCCTTCTGTGTGTAAAAGAACAGCAGAGATGGAGGTAAAGAGTGAATGCCGGGGAACTGGGGGGATGGCCCCCTTTGGGGAGGCAGGTAGTGGGCAGGTGACATCTGTAGCTGGGCCAGGCTTGGCCTCTGATGCTGCTTTAGTTCAGCTTCCTGAGGCTTCTCTTGGTATTCCTGCTGCACGTCAGACTTCAGCAGGCACTGCATGCCCACACAGAGGGGGCTCTCCACACTCCTACCCGCTCCTGGGGTGACTGCTGTTGTCTGGTATCCGGCAAGGCCCCTGGTGAGGGCAGGAGTCTCAGTTATACGTGGTCCCTGTGCACCTGAGCCTCTGGGGTGGGGCTTTTCTGGGGTTCCTGCCCTTCCTTCAAAAACAAACCACCTTTCCTTCTGCTCAGGGCAGGGCCCTTTCCTCCCCCCAGCAACCCCATCATCACCCCATAGTTGGGAAGGGTCACGAAGCATTGATGAGCTTCTCCAGTTCTCCCACTCACCCTAACCTAGGCAGACCCCGCAGGCCTGAGCCATAGGTGCCCGCCCTGGCCTGCTCCCGCCCCAGTCTTTGGCATGAACTCTCACGGACACACAGATCCCCTTGGTGGGGGCCCCCAGGACGGTGAGCTGTCATGTTAGCCCACGCTCAGCCTGTGAGAGTCGGACCCAGTTACACCTCTTCCTGCCCCTGTGGTGCCTGCGACCTCCGCCCTGCTCCACCCGAGAAAGCCTCTCCGCTCCCACTCTTCCTCAGTGAGGCTGGCCTCGTCCTGGGTTCCAGGTTGCGTTGTGCCCTCGCCAATCTGACAGACTCAAAGTAAGTCCTGTTTTGTGGATGCCCCACCTGTTCTCATCGTTAGGCTGGGACTGGCATCCTCTTCCTACCTGCAAGCACCAGGCCTCCTCATTCCCCTTGGCTGGAACTGTGAGGTCCTCAGCCACTGGGTTTACGTGACCCTGACTCTTTAAAAACTTCTTTATGGTGGTAAAAAAGGTAACATAAAATTTACCATCCTAGCCATTTTTAAGTGTATACTGCAGCGGCATTGAACACATTCATAACGTCGTGCAGCCATTACCACCACCCATCCCCACAGTTCTTTCCGTCTTCCCGAACTGAAACTCTGTCCCCATTAAACAAACTCCCCATCCCCCACGCCCCAGCCCCTGCTGACCACCATTCTACCTTCTGTCTACGCATTTGACTCCCCTAGGAACCGCGTGTGAGGGGTACCATACAGTATTCGTCTTTTTTGCGACTGTTTATTTCACTCAGTGTACCGTCCATCCGTGTTGTAGCATGTGTCAAGATCTTCTTCCTTTTTAAGGCTGAATATTCCATTGTATGGGTAGACCGACCACATTTTGCTTCTCCATTCCTTCATCCTTGCACACGTGGGTGCTCCCATGTGTTAGCTGTTGTGAATAATGCTGTTAAAAACACAGGTGTGGGGGGTTCCCTGGTGGTGTAGTGGCTAAGGCTTCGGCACGCTCAACGCCGCAGCCTGGGTTCGATTCCCAGCCAGGGAGCTCCCCCCACACACACAAAAAAAGAACATGGGCATACATACAGGTCTCTGACACCCTCCTGTCCATTCTCTGGGCATACCCCCCGGAAGTGGAATAGCTGGGGCATGTGGTAATCCTGCTTTTCATTTTTGGCAGCAGGTACGCCGTTTTACACTCCCAGCAGCCGTGCACAAGGTTCCATCCTCCACATCCTTCCCAACACTTACCTTCTGCCTTTTGGATAGTAGCCATCCTAACAGCTGTGAGGTGCTACCTCACGGGAATTTTTATTTGCATTTCCCTAATGACTAGTGATATTGAGCATCTTTTCATAGGCTTTCATTGCTCATTTGCATATCCTCTTCATAGAAAGACCTGTTCAAGTTCTTTGCTCATTTTCGAGTGAGGTTGTGTATTCATGGTTGAATTTTTAGGGATTCTCTGTGTCTTCTGGATATTAGCCCCTTATCAGATATATAATTGCAAATATTTTCTCCCATTCGGTGGTTGCCTCTTCACTCAATGTTGTCCTTTGATGAGCAAAGCTTTTCAGTTTTCATGAAGTCCAATTGGTTTGTTTTCCTTTTGTTGCTCTGCTTTTGGTGTCATATCCAAGAAATTATTGCCAAGTCCAGTGTCACAAGCCGTTTTCTTCTAAGACTTTTGTGGTTTTAGGTCTTACATTTAGGTCTTTGATCTATTTTGAGTTAATTTTTATATATGGTGTTAGATAATTATGGGTCTGCCGTCATTGGATATCCGGTTTTCCCAGCACCGTTTGTTGAAAAGACTGTCCTTTTCCCATTGAGTGGTCTTGGCTCCCTTGTCAGAAGTCACTGGACCATATATGTATGTGAGGGTTTATTCCCGGGTTCTCTATTCTATTCTATTTAGGCTGACCAGACGTACCTCTCTAAATGGGGCAGAAAACAAGAGTCCTGTCCCGTTTCAATCGGTGTGTAGGGTCAGCCTACTGACACCGTGAATTTAGCCCAGTGAGACCAGGCTGACCACATGTGCTGTTTGAAATGAGACTGTCCCGTTTAAAATGGGACGTCTGGTCAGCCTGATGCTATTGGTCTATATGCCTGTCTTTACGGCAGGATCACACCGTATTGATTACTGTATCTTTGTAGTAAGTTTTAAAATCAGAAAGTGTGAGCCCTCCTGTTTTGTTCCTTTTTTCAAAATGGTTTTGGCTGTTTGGGTTTTCTCAAGATTCCATATAAATTTTAGGATGGTTTTTCTGTTTCTGAAAAAAAAAGGTCCTGTAGATCACTTTGCGTAGTACTGGCATTTTAACAATATTAAGTCTTCCAGTCCATGAACGTGGGGTGTACTTCCATTTACTTACGTCACCTTGACTTTGCTTTGGCCATGGTACAAGTCTTCCACCTTCTTAATCCTGATGCTGACGTTCTGAAGCATTTAAGCAATTACTCTGAAGACTGTCTCTGAATGTAGGTTTGTGTGATTGGATCTGGGCTTTGTATTTCTGGTGGCAATTCCACAAAAGTGATGCCGTGTCCTCCTCAGTGCGTCACGTCAGGAGACACACGTGTCCCGTTCCTGGAGAGGCTGACTTGGAGCACCGAGTGAAGCGGTGTCTGCCCGGCCTGCCCCTGGGTAATCAGTAGGTGGCTGTGGAAGAAACGTGGCGACTGTGCAAATACCCTGCTACTCCTCGAACCTCCGCCCACCAGTTTTAGCTCCATGGATGGTCCTCACCTGAATCCGTTACTATTCTCATGGCTGTGCAATGGTGGTTTCTAATTCCATCATTCTTCCTCCACTTAACAGTTGGCTTTCTACTGTGTGGTACAACTTTACGGCTCTCGGGCCATTCTCCTGCTCGAGCCGCTCCTACCTCTTAGGAGTGTACTTTCTCTCAATAAACTATCTCTTTGTTTTACCTCAAAAAGAAAACAAAACCCTTTTACTTCTCCCCTGTGCACGTACGTATTATTTTGTTCCTTTATATTAGTCTGGACTGTGGAGTACACTTCAGTGAGGGTGGGGGTGGGGGCGAGTGTCAGGCCCGAATCTCCCCAGAGGGAACAATGGGTGTGGGGGCAGATGATGCAGAGCCTCCAGGCCCCTGCACAGGCCCCTCTCTCCTGATGTTCAGTGGCTCATTTGCCCCAATGCACAGGCCAGGCCCTGGCCGCTGTTTCTTGCTGCAGGAGGGGCCAAAGACAGAGCCCGCTCGCGTGTGGCCACAACCTCCGTCAGCCCCACCACGTTCCTCTGCTGGCTCCCCGATCTGACCCAGTGCTCTCAGTCCCTGCAGGGCTGTCTTGGTGTCTTGTGGGTGATGCAGGTGTCACCCACGTGTTGAGCATGTATCAGACACTCCTGCTTCCTCCCCCACAAACGACACCAGGCCAAAAGGCTTGGACATTCAAGTGTGCACAGGCCAAAAGGGATCCTGGGCCACAGGGCAGCGGTGCCACACCCACGTGTTCTCATCCTTCCCAGGGACCTTTGTGACCAGGGCCGAGGCCACAGATGCTGATGACCCAGAAACAGACAACGCGGCCCTGCGGTACTCCATCCTGGAGCAGGGCAGCCCCCAACTCTTCAGCATCGATGAACACACAGGGGAGATACGTACGGTGCAAGTGGGCCTGGACCGAGAGGTGAGGCCACCACTGCTCCACTTCAATAGCTGGGGACAAGGAAGCCAGTATCACGTTTGGCCCATCTTTGCCCACCTTGTTGGCACTCTCAGCTGGACAGGAGCCACTCATTTCTAGTTGGGCCCTCTGCCCCAGCCTTGCACACCCAGACTTGAAGGGGGTCCCCAGCTGCCACAAACACTCATGGCCCCAGATTCTGGGCACAAATTCAGCTTGGGAAGCAGATGCCTCCTGGGTGGTTGTGATGTTAGATTGAAAGGGTGTGGAAGGCCCTCAGCGCAGCGCTGGCCCTGACACATCCTTAGCACCTTTCCTTAGCATTGCCTACTAAGCAGTCGGGCTCATCACCTGCAGTAGGACCATCCCCTCACCTCTCGGGCCCCACAGCAACCACTCATGCTCTGGAGTTATGGCTGTCCTCTGTCAGGACCACTGCCACCTCTCACTGCTGGGCTTCTCTGTGGCATTTGTACCTCCAAGAAGCCCTCCTTGGTTTCTCCATAGCCACCTGTGTGGCCCTCTCTCATCACCTGCTGTGTTAGGTGGTCTTCATCCATCTTTCCCTCTCTGCTATGTCCTGGGCAGAGTCCCACCTTATCAGTGCCCTTCAGCGTCCAGCATGCAACAAGTGCTCTGGAAATGCTCACCCAAATTGCTAACTGCTTGCCCACTCCTGGGGCAGAGTCTGGGGTTGGCAGGGTGCTGTCAGACCTTGAGAGGCTCCCAGAGATTGGGAGCAGGCAGGGTGCTTGGAGCCACTTGGGTCCTCTGCTGCCCACAGGGGTCTCCTGTGTCCTGCTCCTTGCCCTATCCCCCAGGCCCCACAGTGGCCAGCCAGCCCTGGCCCCATGCTCATCCTGTCTCCTGACCCCATGTTGCCATCCCCCCAGGTGGTCGCCGTGTACAATCTGACCCTGCAGGTGGCAGACATGTCTGGAGATGGCCTGACGGCCACTGCCTCGGCCATCATCACCCTCGAGGATGTCAATGACAACGCTCCTGGGTTCACCAGGGATGAGGTGCCGCCACTGTCCACACCCCCACCAACCTCTGCTCAGGCTGTCCTTGCCTCCTCAGGCCCTGTGGGGTGGGAGGCTGGGTGCTTGGGAGAAGATGTCCCAAACAGGTAGCACAGAGACCTGGGTTGGAGGTCAACAGAAGTGGTACTTGTGAGCAGTCAACAGAGCCAGGAGAGAGGCCCTGGGGGAAGCAGCCTCCCCCAAGCCCTTGTGCAGCTGGGCCTACAGAGAAGGGCTCACAGGGCCCCTGGGGGACAGTGACTCCCAAGGCAGACACAGCCTGGGAGGATTCCCAGTGGGTGGGCACAGAGTCAGCAGGGAGGGAGTGGGGAGAGCATCCCTATTCCCACCAACCCTGGCGGGTAACCAGGGTGGGCTCCCACAGTTCTTCATGGAGGCCACAGAGGCTGTCAGTGGAGTCGACGTGGGGCGGCTCGAGGTGGAGGACAGGGATCTGCCAGGCTCACCCAACTGGGCGGCCAAGTTCACCATCCTGGAGGGCGACCCGGATGGGCAGTTTGCTATCCGCACAGACCCCAAGACCAACGAGGGAGTGCTGTCTGTGGTGAAGGTGAGCGGGGCTCACTGCGCCCCCAGCCAGGGTCGTGCTGTGGGCAGAGCTGAGGAGGGTGTCCCTCCTCACACCCTGGGACCCCATGGGGACCTTCTGTGCATCTGCCCTAGAGAGCAGAGGGAGGGGGCAGAGCCAAGAGCGCAGGAAGTGCTGGGACTGCAGCCTCAGGCCACACTGACCACAGGGCCACAGGGCCACCTCCCACAAGGCCGTGTGTATGTCATCAATGTATATGAAACCAGAGAACCAGTGGGAGACGCATGTATACACACACGTGTGTATATACACATGTAGAGATCATGGATATATTTAGATATTGATATATAAAGAGAATTTATTGCAAAAAATTGGCTCCTGCCATTGTGGAGGTTGGCTGGGCAAGTCTGAGACCTCTAGGGTGGGCTGGCAACTGGAGGCAGAATTCCTTCTTCCTCAGAGATGGCCGTTTTGCTCATAAAGACTTTCAACTATGAATGAGGCCCACCCAGGTGGCCCAAGATAATCTTTCTTTGAAGCCAGTTGATGGTAGAAGTTAATTTAACCACATCTACCGAGTATCTTCTCTGCAACACCCAGATGAATGTTTGCTTGAGTCACCGGGGAGGACCACCGTGGCCAAGTGACACATAAAACTGGCCACACCACACCCAACAAATTCATTTCAGAGTGAGGAGTGTTTACTTTATCATGTTTACATTATTCCTTGTGCCTTTTCTGCCCTGCATAATTTTTAGTGTTCCCAGGCTGAAAAGGAAAAGAAAGAGAGTAGGGAGGCCCTGAGAACAGCCCCAGGGGGTGGCCGTACCACCATGGAGGCCCCTCTCAGCTGCCTGCGGGCGCCCAGACACGAGGTGGGCCCGGAGTCCCGAGTGGGCCGCCAGCTCTGATTCCTCCCCACAGCCCCTGGACTATGAGAGTTGTGACCACTACGACCTCAAAGTGGGAGTGCAGAACGAGGCCCCCCTGCAGGCGGCTGCCCCCAGGGCCGAGCGGGGCCAGGCCAGGGTCAGCGTGCAGGTGCGGGATGTCAACGAGGCACCTGTGTTCCAGGAGAACCCACTGCGAACCAGCCTGGCCGAGGGGGCGGCCCCGGGGACCCCCGTGGCCACCTTTTCTGCCCGAGACCCTGACACAGAACAATTGCAGAGGCTCAGGTGAGGCAGGGGGAGCCGGTGGTCTCATTCCTCCTTTTTCATGCCAGGGCCAGGAGCTCCCCGGCCCCTGTGCCCTGAGGGTGCCCATCAGGGCCCTGGGCAGAGGGCAGAGGGCTCATGTGTCTGAGTGTGTCCCTGATGGTCCAGGGGGATTTCAGGTCCCACATGTGTGCATGTTGGTGTGGCCTGCTCCGCAGGGCAGGGTTGGGCTCCAGTGGCACTGACATGGCCACAGTTTGTCCCAGCCAGCCGCTGGGTGTCTAGTCCTGTCCATTCTGGCAATCTGCTCCCATGGGACTAGCCCTGTTTATCTCTGTCTCCACGGTGCCGGTGGATTAAATTCTGTGGGTGTGATGCTGCGTCACTCAGTCGTCATGGGACCCTGGGCAACCCACCTGCCCGCCTCAGGTTCCTCACGTGTGGATTGGGGTAGAAAACACCAGCTTAGGGGGGTTCCCTGGTGGAGCAGTGGCCAGGCTTCGGTGCTCTTCCCGTGGCGGCCTGGGTTCGGTCCCCATTCAGGGAACCAACCAAAAAAAAGAACTAGGGCCTCAAAGGCTAGTGTGTTTATGGGCACAATGTATGTGTGTGTGGGGTGTGACTACACCTCTGGGCGGTGGGGTGGGGTAGGTCCTGTGTAGGCTCAGGGCCACCCTGTTCCCTCCTTGGCTGACAGCTATTCCAAGGATTATGACCCCGAGGACTGGCTGCAAGTGGACGGAGCCACAGGCTGGGTCCAGACCCAGCGTGTGCTCAGCCCGGCGTCCCCCTTCCTCAAGGATGGCTGGTACAGGGCCATCATCCTGGCCCACGATGACGGTGAGCACTGAGCCTGCGCCTGGGCTCCAGGGCTCCCTAACCCAGGCTGGTGTCCCTCCCACTGCCTAAGGCCAAGAGCGGGCCTTCCGCTGAGCAGACTGATAGGGTGGGCAGCAGGCTCCGGCAGAGGCAAGGAGCCCACCAGGCCTCTCCTGTCTGCAGCGTCCCCACCCTGCACAGCCACTGGGACCCTGTCCATTGAGATCCTGGAGGTCAATGACCATGCCCCCGAGCTGTCCCCATCATCTGGAAGCTTGTGCAGCGAGCCAGATCAAGGCTCTGGCCTTCTTCTGGGGGCCATGGATGAGGACCTGCCCCCCCACGGGGCCCCTTTCCATTTCCAGCTCAGCCCCAGGGTTCCAGAGCTGGCCCGGAACTGGAGCCTCAGCCAGATTAACAGTGAGTTCCCCGCACCCTTGCACCCTGGGGGTCCAGACCTAGGACCTGAGGTGCACTCAGCACATGGTGGTCCCACTGGTTCCCACCTCAGTACACCCTCAGGCAGGGCAGTGGTTACTTATCACACCCACCAGACCAATGGGGAAACAGGCCCAGCAGGTCACAATTCCCACGGGGCACGAAGGAGGCATAGCCAGCCCAGGGGGACTTTGCTGACCTCAGGCACCCTCCACAGTGAGCCACGCGCGCCTGCGTCTGAGGCACCAGGTCCAGGAGGGGCTGCACCACCTCAGCCTGCTGCTCCGAGACTCAGGGCAGCCGCCCCAGCAGCGCGAGCAGCCCCTGAACGTGACCGTGTGCCGCTGCGGCCAGGACGGAACCTGCCTGCCAGGGGCCTCTGCGCTGAGGGCTGGGGCTGCGGGCATCAGCCTGGGCGCCCTAGTCATCATGCTGGCCAGCATCGTCCTGCTGCTCTGTGAGTGCCTGTGCCCTGAGACCCTCGCCCTCAGACCCCAGCACCCTTGGACACCATCCCATCCTTGCTCCATGCTGCGCTGCTCAGCATTAACCCAGCCCTGTCTGCTGCCTAGTGCTCACCCTGCCTGTGGCCCTCGTCGCGCGGTTCCGGCAGCAGTCATGGGACAAGGGGCTTCTGCAGGGGCTGCAGGACGATCTCAGGGACAACATCCTCAACTACGATGAGCAGGGGGGCGGGGAGGAGGACCAGGTGAGGGCAGGGGTGGTGAGGCGTGGCAGCTCAGAAATTGAGCTATGGGAAGGGTCCTGGGGAGCCCAGGTGGTAGGTGGGCACCCAGGTTCCAAAGGGTGGGGCCTCCCCAGATCCCCTCCCTGCCTCCCCCAAATCCGTGGGACCTGTCTTGGGAAGGTGCCTGGCATGGAAACTCCACCCTGCCATTGATCCAAGTTCAATTCGACACTTCGTCTGCAGGATGCCTACGACATCAGCCAGCTGCGCCACCCGACTGAGCTGGCAGCCCTGACTGCCCCTCTGGGACGGCCCCCGCTGCGACGTGACGCCCCGTTCGGCCGGGCGCGCCCCCCACCACCACGAGCACTGCCCAGCAGCCCTGCTGACATCGCGGATTTCATCAGTGATGTAGGTCCCCCAGGGGTGGGTGAAGAGGGGCACACACGTGCACACACCCATGCACACCCCTTATGTGCATGCCACGTACACATGCCTCTGTGTACCCCTGTGCACGCGCTGTCGGGGGGAGTGGGCTCATTGCTGGGAACCCTGGCCAAGCTTCTGGGGAGCTCCTGAGGACCGGAGAGTTGAGTGAGGCTGGGGGAACAAGGGGCCACAGGCACTGAAGTCCCACGGGATGAGACAGCTCGTAACCGCCTGGTGACCAGATAGCAGTGGGCCTGGTCGAGCTGGGGCTGGGTGGAGTCTGCCCTGCAGCACTGCCCACCAGGCACTGGCAGAGGAAACTAATGTCCCCTGCGGGGAAGTGCAGCTGCAGGCTCCACGTAGGCATTCCAGTAGCTCCTCTGGACACAGCACCAGTGACTTCCTGAGGTCAACACAGAAGATGCCCCAAACACAGGCAATTCCATCAAGTGGGCAGCAGGGGCAGCATGTAGGTACTTCTCAGTAGTGTGCCAGGTGCCACACCTGCCTGCGCGCTTAGCGCCCTGGCTCAGAAAGTGTCCCTAACAGGTGCCCGGTGAGGGGCTGGTCCTGCTTAGGAGGGTGTTCGACCCTTCAGGAGCTGATGTATATACTGACAAGGTGACAGAGGTGGAGGCAACGGACCATTTGCCAGACTTTCACGAGGCAGAACCAGCTGGTCTCCCTGATGGGGTGTCAGATGTCTCAGGCAGGACGCAGCCTTTGGGGAGGGCTGATGATGGTTCTGGCCCCGAGGACAGCCACCAGAGGGAAGCTTCTCTTTACAAATCCACATCCTGGGACAGGGGGTCCCAATGGTATCCCCTCATGCACTCAGGGCTTCTCTGAGAACCCCCAGTGACCCCTCAGACCTCCTCTGCCCCCTCCTGGTGCCACACCTCGGGCTGATCTCACCCTGTGCTGCAGCTGGGCTGTGTGCCATGGGTCTCAAACTCCTGGGGCCTCTCTATAGGGCTTGGAGGCTGCAGACAGTGACCTCAGCGTGCCACCTTACGACACAGCTCTCATCTATGACTACGAGGGAGATGGGTCCGTGGCAGGGACACTGAGCTCTATCCTGTCCAGCCTGGGAGATGAGGACCAAGACTACAGCTGCCTCCAGCATTGGGGTCCCCGCTTCGCCCGGCTGGCCGACTTGTATGGCCCCCCCTGAGGGCTGAAGAGAGGGCGGGATGTGATGGCCACTCAGGACAGGGGAAGCTTTTGATGGGGACCTGCACCACTCTGCTGAGGGCACAGCCACCTGGACACAGAGGGCAGACATCCTTACCAGGACCGACAGCCTGACCACAGGGGCCTGACTAGATACACCAACAGCTGGCTGTGTAGCTGGGAGGACCAGCTGACCTGTGCGGAGTTGGCCACAGGGCACCTGGCCCTACACCTGGGGGCCTTGGGCAGCCTGCTTCTCCCAGGGGAGGGCAGAGCCCAAAGACTGGAGTGGTGCTGCAGGAAGGAGGTGCCCCTCCCACCCTGAGGGTCCAACAGCCCTGCTCTGTCACCTGCGAGGACGGTTAGCCGCCCCCATTCCCAGCTCTGCCTACCCCCATGCAGATCTCACGTTTGTATAAAAGGAAGCAGCTCTCTGACAAATGTGAATTAAAAATGTGCTGTCTCTCCAGGGTGGGGTCTGCACAGTGACCTGCAGGGCCTCATTCCACGCCAGACCCCCCATAGCTACAGCAAGGGCTGGACCCTGGGGATGGTGGGAGGGGTTGTGGGCACCCTGGACTTGGGGTAGTGAGCCTAAAGTGGGGAGCCCCCCCAGCCCCAGGATGCAGCCTGAAGAAAGAACGAGTAGGATGCCAAGTCCTATGGACGCCTTTATCCTCCACAAGTGGTAGTAGGGGGCCAAGGGCCCCCATGAACAAGGGACCCAACCAGGGACTCCCCCTTCACGCTGTCCCCATGGTTCCTCCCTGAGACCCCTCTGGCCACACTGACACAGGGCCATCTGAGGGGAGGTGTGTCTGTCCTGCCAGAGTCACCCTTCCTGGACCAACTGTGTCTGGGTCCAGTGATGGGTGGGTGGCAGCAGGGGCAGGTGGTCCTGGCAGCGGTGGCCCCGAAGGAGCGGTGAGCGGCGAAGGCGGTCGGCGTCCTGCAGCGACTGGGGCAGCCCTCGGCCGCGGCTCTCGGGCAGCAGCAGGACGCAAAGCAGGGCAAGGATGGCGAAGGAGGCGAAAACCACGTGTTGCAAGAAGAAGCCCCGCCGGCCATGCATGTCGGCGAGTGGGGCGGCCGCCTGGCCCAGGTACCCGGCGCCCAGCACAAGGCCCAGCCCTGCGCCCCTGCAGGAGAGGGCAGGGCATGGGCAGCCTGGGCAGGTGGCCACCCTCACAGGTAGGTGGCCACCCTCACGGGTAGGTGGACACATGGACACAGCGTGTGACTCTCAGTGCCCCCAGGCAAGCGCGGACCCGGGGAGGGGCCAGCCCTCAGCAGTGCCAGAGGCGTGGGGGCTCCAGGAAAACAAAACTGAAAAACCACTTTTGTGGAAAAGCTGCTCCTCCCTGCCCAGGAACATGATTTTTCCTCTGGAGTTTTACCCTTTCTGGGGGCTGTCTCCTTTCTGCCCCTCCCTCAGGCCTCCATCTCCCCTTCCTCTATTCCTAAGCTGTTGTCCAGACCCTTCTGTGTCAGTGACACCCACGTCACCTAGGAAAAAACGATCTGAACTCTGGTCATGACAGAATGGAGAAGTCTTGGGCATAAGCTGGGGAGGGGAGGGTGTGGGGTATCTGATCCCGAGGGGGCTGTGTGGGCTGCCATGTGGCTGCATAGCCTGAAGCTCACCTGATCACAGTGGGGAAGATCTCAGCCGCAAAGAGGGTGCTGAGAGTGGACACGGCCTGGGAGGCCAGGAGCCCCAGGACAGAGAGGGACAGCATGGGCCAACCTGGCAGGTCTGGGGACAAGGAGAGGGTTCCTGTGCTGCCCACATCAGGCAACTTGAGGACCCCCCCTCCCCTCATCCATGTCTCAGGGGCCCTGCTGGGCCTGGCCTCCCCAGCCTTTCACCTCTGCACCTGCATTTGGGGATTGAGGTCAGGGGTTCCAGGCTGCCCCTGTCTCAACCAGACCCTTATATTTAGCCCCTTCATGTACACTCTTTTGGTCCCTTAATCTTTTGGGACTCAGTTTCCCCGGGTGCACAGTGAGGAGATGAATGGGGTAAAAAGAACAGTAGCCTATCTCATGCTTTTCTCTTGTGGGCCAGGAGAGGGCTGATCCCAGGACCCTCCCCTGCCGTCGGGCTGACCCTCAGCCAAACAGGATGACCCTGCTAGCCTGTAGGGCCCTGTACTCACACTGGGTCCCAGCGAGCAGCGTCAGGGACGCCAGGCCCATGACCAAGGTGCCCAGCAGCAGGACCAGGCGGCGCCCCCAGCGATCCACTGTCAGGAGCAGGAATACTGTGGCTGCCATCTCTAAACCGGCTACCAGGAAGTAGGGCCCGTAGAAGGCAGGGTCAGGTGGGGACAGTCTGTGGAGGAAGCTGGCTCTGATGCCCCCACCAACCAACCTAGGAGGGAGGGCAAAGTTAGGGGCTCAGCCAGAGCTGGGGACTCTGGTGACTAAGCCCCCATGGAGGCGGGTGAGAAGGAAGGCACAGATTCCTCTCCTAGCCCACCCACACCCTCCCCTCCTCACGAACTGAAGCCCAGGATGAGTCCGTTCTTCCAGGTGACATGGGTGTGTCGGAGCTCCAGGATCCAGTGGTGCTGGGGCTGGGGGTTCCCTGTAGACAGTATGTCCAGCTCTGTGGACATAAGGGGATATGAGGGGGATGTACGAGGAGGTGATCCCTCTCCTCCAGTACCTTGGCCTCCCGTTCCTTGACTGGTGCATTACCCGCAGTCAGGGAGCTCTCCTCCTCAGGGCTATCCTCAGGGTCCACGCCACTGGCTTCGGCAAAGTGCCACAGGATCTTCCTGGCTCTGGCCAGCTGCCCAGTGGCCAGCAGCCAGCAGGGAGACTCAGGGAACAGGGCTGGGTACCTGCAGAGGTGGAAGAAGGATGCCTTCAGGTCTTTCCCACAGAGATGACAGGGGCCAATGCCCACTCCCTGGACCTGGGGGCAGGTCACCACACGGCTTTGTGTGTTCCTGTCCCATACCCATGTGTCTGGGACTGCACGGGGGTGCAGAGGGAAGTGACACATGTGGCCTCCACAGTGGCCGCTGACCCATCTCCTGACACACTTACCCCCAAAAGAGCAGCAGGAGTCCTGTTGCCAGAGCGCTCAGCCCCTGCAGAAGGCGCCAGTCCTGCACGAGCAGGGCCAGGCCGGGCAGCAGCAGGGTGCCCACCACTGAGAAGAGGCCCGCCCCCATGGAGAACACCAGGCGGTGTGGGGGGTCGCACAGCTCCAGGCCTGAACAGACACAGACAGCCTGAGGCCAAGGCCTCTCGGGAGGGACGGCAGCTCTGTCCAGGGCTGTGGGAACGAGCCGCCGACCTGCCCAGGAGCTGCCTGTGTGAGGCCAGCTCACTGCCCACTCCAGCACCTGAGCCTGCCCACAAACAGCAGCGCTCACAGAGCAAACAGTGCCCTCCCACCTTCTCGAGAAGGGCCCTCAACAGGAGTGAGGAAAGGCTTCCCATGACGCTGATGGCTCCCTGCAGCGGGACTGAAGGCCTAGCTTGAGTGGGTGCCCCCTCCAACCTTTCATGGTACTCACGAGCCACGTAGAGGGCGAGGGAGGCCCCTGCCAGGGCCCCACCATGCAGCAGCCGCAGGGCCATCAGGGCAGGGAAGCTGGCAGCCAGGGCCTCGCCAGCCCCCAGGCCTGTGGCCAGCACCAGGGAGGCCATAAACACAGCCTGGCGGCCAAACCTGGCGGGCAGTGGGGGACACACATGGATGCAGGACAGCTCAGGGGTTTGGCTGGACCCTGAGGGGCTAGAGGGGAGGAGCGGCACCTCACCGGTCACAGCTCATGCCCAGGATGACACAGCCCAGCAGCCAGCCTAGGAGGTGGCTCGTCTGCTCCAGTGGTACCTTCCAGCCATCTTCACACACAAGGTTCCACTGCAGAGGACACATGTCACCTGTCAGCCAGCCAGGACCCTCCCTTGCTGGGTCCCCAGAATGTCAGGCTGGAATTGGGCCCTACATTCCTCCTTGGAGAGAAGGGGAAACTGAGGCACAGAGACGTCAAGGGACCTGCTCAAGGTTACACAGTGTGGTCTCCTGACTCTGCTGGACTTCACATGGAATTGGAAGAATTCCTGGTCTTCCCAGGAATTGTGACCTGGGGTCCCCAGATGGAACCCCAAGTGGCTTCTGCTTTGCTTTGGAGTCTCACCCTTCTCTCCAGCCCATTCTCTAGTCCCAAGGCTGGCCCTTGGCTGATCTTAGTTCTCACCTGCTGTGCCCAGGGCCCCTAGGGCCTCACCCTCACTTCTCCCCACGCCCTGCTCACTTCAAAAGCAGCTCCGGAACAGACTGCAGGGCTGTGCTCCCCAGCTTTTCCTGGTCAAGGGCCCTTGACCTCAGCTCCACACCACCCCACCTCCACTTCCAGGGTCCTGTGCCTTTTTTTTTGGTAAGGTTAGCATACTGTTTGGGGTCACAGCTGTGGGGTGCTGATCGATTGGTACATCAACGGGAGGACAGGTGTGAGGTGCAACAGAACGGGTGGGAGGAGAGAAGCCCTGCCGGTTCAAGGGCCTCAGGCAGGGCAGGCAGGGGTGTGGCAACCCTGCTCCAGTTTCCACACTGGGGCCAAGCCTCCCAGGGATGGGGGTGCGCCTTGGGGGCTGAGGCTGCCAAGAGGGAGGCAGCCATGGGCAGGCCCTAGCCCCCAAGGGGGGACAGGAGGTCCCAGCTGTCCCCTCCCCACTTCTTCCCACCCAGACCTCTGAGTGCCCCTCTCAGGATCCCCGACCTGCACACACCTCACAGGTGGTAGTTCTGCCTTTCACAAACTGAAGTGGCCATATTGCTCCCTTGATTCAAAGCCTCTAACCTGGGAACCCAGTCTTCACAGAGCCCAAAGCCACAGGTTGCTCAAAGTGCTCCTGAAGTGAACTCTAGGCCCTGCTGACCACCTGGCACCTACCTGGTCATACCTTGCGCTTAACTCCTTCTGCTCCCCCACGTTGCCTGCCCACCTTGCCCAGGACTTAGACTTTGCCACCAGGCCTGGCAACCTGCCTACCTGGACATCAGCTGCACCATCAGACAGGACGGGGTGTCCCCCCCAATGAGAGCCCTAGGAGACCAAGGGCAGAAAGACAAGAGGGTGGAGGAGGGGACACAGAAAAAGGGGAGCAGAGGAAGAGGGAGCAGAGGAGGAGCAGAGGAGGGGGAAGAGGAAGCGGGGGCAGAAGCAGGAGGACAGAAAAGGGGATAAAGGACGTGGGAAGGAAGGAGGGGCTACAGAGGAATTGGGACAGAGTAAGGAGGGACAGAGGAGAGAGGCAAGAGGAAGGGGATACGGAGAGGGGAACAGAGAAATGGGGGCAGAAGGACAGAGTACTGGGGAAAAAGAGCAAAGGGGATGAAGGAGGGAGACAGAGGGGGCAGGCACAGCAAGGTGGGACAAAGGAAGGGAGCCGGGGGAGTGGGGGCAGGGTGATGAAGACCCCAGGCAGGCCTCCCGCACCTGGGTGACCGGGCTGCGCAGCAGACCGGCTGCGGGCATAGCGTAGTGCCAACCGCGCGTGCAGGGCCTCGTGCCGTTGGGACGGGCGCGGGGCGCGGACTCGGGATACCGCAGGAGCAGGCAGGGGCTCGGGGAGCGCGCGGGGCCCAGGCGCGGCACACTGGCCTCAAGCAGCGCAGGCCCGCGCAGGGCGCGCAACGCTGGGGGCAGCAGCGCGGGGTCCGGTAGGCAGTGGTGTGCAGGCAGCGCGGTGAGCAGCGGTTCTGAGCTCAGCGCCAGACCCAGCGCCACGCATGGCAGCCACGAGGCGGCGGCCAGCAGGCGCCGGGCTCTGCCGAAGCCGCCCGCTGCACGCAACACTGGCACCTCTGGGTCCATCGTCTGCCTCTGCGCCTGAGCGAAACTTGAGGAACGAACATGCCTGGCGGGGCCTTGCTGTAGGAGGGGCCTTGTTGTAGGCGGGGCCCTGCTTTGTAGGCGGAGCCCTGTTGTGGGCGGGGCCTTGAGGGTCAGTGCCCGCAGGTGAGCCCAAATGGGCTCAGAGCCGGCGGGGCGGGGCTCAAGAGGGGGCGGGGCCTCCGGGAGCTGAGGGGGCCGTTGAGGGGCGGGACCATCGGGTGGAGCAGCCTTTTGGTATTGGGCCTGAAAGGGGCCGAGATTGGGGCGGGGCCTGAGGGGCTACGGTCAGAGGGCGGAGCAAAGAGAGGGATCGTAGCAGGCAAGGCAGGTGAGGGTCTTAGTTCTCCGGCCTGGGCCGTGGGGGTTGCGGGGGCGTGGCTTCGGGAGCGTGGCCGAGAGGCGCTCAGGTGCGCGTGGTCCCGGCGGCGTCGGGGCACTGTGGGAAGCCGGGCCTGGGTCGCCCCAGCGGACTCCGGGCAGACGCTGTCTCAGGCAGCTCAGAGGCCTTAGAGTCCCGGCATCGGCCCGCGAGTCCGGGGTGTGTGTGGCGGCCATGGATCGTGGGCCAGACACGCACTGGACCTCGCTCTGGCCTGAGGTTGGGTTTGCGGAGTGAATGCTGCCACTGCCCCCTGGTGGCATGACGCGGCGCTGCAGTCATGAGAGGGAGCGGCCCGGACCGTCCTGCTCCAGTGTCCAGCTCCGGCCGTCCTGAGTGGCCGCCGTTGCTGCAGCCCGGGGAGAGTGTGGTATAGGTGAGGACAGGCCCTGATCTGCGCTCTGCGTTCTCAGATACTTAAGGATTATAGTAATTAATTCTGCAAAACGGGCTTCAGTTACTTTGTACAGCTCTGGGTCCTTTTGTGAGGTTGGCGCGGAATGGCATTGCACCGTCGTGGTGGACGCTTCCATCTCAGGAACAAGGTAGGTCGCGTTTGTTTTGAACTTCTGTTTATCGCAGTGAGGAAAATGACAAATTAAAATATAGATTACGCCTAAATTTTCCTAATTAATTTGCTTCCTGTTGCTTTGTGAAGGGACTGGATTTGCACTGTATTTTCTAACTGGCAGCTTTTTGCATTTAAGAATGTTACTGGCTTTAAAAAATATTGTACCGAGGTTAAATACACATAACAGAAAACTAGTTTGTGCTACCACCATCTCTTACAAGTTCCAAAATATTTTCATCACCTCAAAAGAAAACCTAGCTCTCATTAAGTAATCATTAAGTAATCAGTCTCTATTTCCCTTCCTCCACCCCCAACCCTGGCAACTACATATAATAGGTGACCTTTTGAGTCTGACTTTTTTCACTTAGAATAATGTTTTCAAGGTTGACCTACATTGTCGCCTCTGTCAGGACTGCATTCCTTTTTATGACTGAGTAATATTCCATTATACAAATTGGTCATATAACGGAGTATTTTGTTTATCCATTCATCTGTTGATGGACATTTGTGTTGTTTCCACTTTTTCCTGTTGGGAATAATACTATGAACATTTGTGTACAGCAGGCCCTTGAATAACATCGTTTCTTCAAAGTCATTTTGTTATGATGTTGATGAGATGCTGTAGGAACTTACTCTTGTTATTATCAATTAGCCTATGGTAAAATTGATTTTGTTGTAATTCATTTCACTCGAAATCACAGAACCTATTGACGTTAAATGAGGACTTACTATACACGTATTCGTTTGAGTACCTATTTTCAGATCTTTAGATTGTATACCTTGGAGTGAAATTGCTGAGTCTTGTCATGAGTCCATATTTAACATTTTGAGGAATCACCAGTTTTCCACAGCTGCTGCCTATTTTACATTCCTACCAGCAAAACATGAGGATTCCAATTTCTCTACCTCCTTACCAACACTTAAATCCCTTAAAAACAAAACAAAAACAAACAAACAAAAAACTATAACCATCCTAGTGGATGTGAATTACCTCATTATAGTTTTTTTGTTTTGTTTTTTTTTTTTTGGGGGGTAGTTCCCTGGCTGGCAGCGTTGAGAGCGCTGAAGCCTAGCCACTACAGCACCAGGGAACCCCCTCATTATGGTTTTTATTTGCTTTTCCCTAATGCAGGCATGTCCAACCTATGGCCCAGGACAATTTTGAATGCGTCCCAACACAAATTCTTAAAAAACATTATGAGATTCTTTTGTGACCTTATTTTTTTAGTTCATCCGCTGTCATTAGTGTTAGTGCATTTTATGTGCTTGTTGGCCGTGTGTCTATCTTTGGAGAAATAGCTACGCCCATTTTTTTTACTTGGGTTGCATGCCTGTTTGTTGATCAATTGTACGAATTCCTTACATATTCTAGATACTAGCCTTTATCAGATATATGACTTGAAAGTATTTTCTGCCATCCTGTAGGTCGCCTTTTCATTTTCTTGACAGTGAAAAGATTTTAACGTTGATGAGGTTCAATTTTTTTCCTTTATGCTCATGCTTTTGGTGTTGTATGTAAGAAGCCGTTACCAAATCCAAGATCATATTTACACCTGTGTTTCCTTCTAAGCATTTTGTAGTTTCATCTCTCAGATTTAGCGTTTTGATCCAAATTGAGTTAATTTTTGTACATAGTGTATGATAAGGATTGAGTATCATTGTTTTGTTTGTGGGTATCCAGATTGCCCAGCACTATTCTTTTCCCATTCAATCATGTTGGCATTTGATAAAACCAATAGTATGATTAAGATTTGGACTCTCAGTGTTACTCCATTTGTCTATATGTCAGTCCTTATGTCAGTACTACCCTGTCATGATAACTGTACTTTGGTAGTACATTTTGACATTGGGAAGTATGGGTCCTCCAACTCTGCTCTTTTTTTATTTTTCAAAATTGTTTTGACTATTTGGGGTCACTAAGCAATTCCATATAAATTTTAGAATCATTTTTTTCTGTTTCTCAAAAAACAAAACAAAACAAAACAAACTATTGGGATTTTTTATAGGGATTGCCCTGAGTATAAGAAGTATTTTGAGAAGTGTTGCCGTCTTAACAATATTAAGTCTCCACTGCTTGAACACAAGATGTCTTTCCATTTATTTAGGTTGGCTTTGATTTCTTTCAGAAATGTTTTATAGAGGGTTCCTTGGTGGTGTAGTGGCTAAGGCTTCAGCACTCTCAACACTGCAGCCCAGGTTCGATTCCCTGCCAGGGAACCACCAAAAAAAAAAAAAAAAAAAGAAATGTTTTGTGGTTTTGGGTATACAAGTCTTATACTTTCTTGATTGATTATTTCTAAATATTTTACTCTTTTTGATGCTATTGTAGTGGAATTATTTTATGAATTTCCTTTTCAGACGGCTCATTTTTAGTGTATAGAAATACAAGTGATTTTTAAAATACTAATCTTGTATCCTACAACTTTGCTGAACTTCTTTATCCTCAAGAATGTTCTAAAAAAAAAAAAAAAAAAAAGAATGTTCTAGCAAACTGAATCCAGCAGCATATTAAAATGACTATACAACATGATCATGTGGGACTTATCCCAGGAGTACAAGGGTGGTTCAATATACAACTATCAACCAACATAATACACCATATAACTAGAAGGAAGGGAAAAATCATGTGATCACCTCAATTAATGCAGAAAAAATATTTGACAAAATTCAACATCATTTTATAATAAAAACACTTTAAAAACTAGGAATAGAAGAAAAGTACCTCAACATGAATATGTACCGGTTTTTGTTTTAGTTATTGCACTATTTATTGAGTTTCAGAATTTCTGTTTGGTTCCTTTCTATGATTTCTGTCTCTTCATTAATTTTTTCATTTTATTCATACATCATTGTCCTGATTTTCTTAGTTCTTTGTCCATGGTTTCTTTAGTTCATTAAACATATTTAATAAAATTTATTTAATACCTGTGATTAATAATTCCGATGTCTGGTCTTCCCCTCAAGAATGGTTTCTGTCAATATTTTTTCCTTTGTGAATGGAACATATTTTCCTGTTTCTTTCTATGTTCTATAATTTTTTTTGAGAACTGGATTTTTTTAGTATTATGTTGTGGTAACTCTGGAAATTATATTCTGTCATTCCTCAGGGATTGCTGAATTTGAGAGCTGGATTTATTTGTGACTTTTCCAAACTCATCCTGCAAAGTGTGTATTCCTTGTTGTGTGTAACCACTAAAATTTCTCTTTTATTATTTCTGCAGTCAGCAAATAACCTGACAAGGATTTCCTTTAAATGTCTGGCTTCCAAAAGGCGGGAAACCACCACCACAACAAAAACCACTTTAAATTTCCAGGAAGCCACTTCAGCCCATGGAGGTTTAAAGAATGGCCACTTCTTTTGTTCTGGCCTCTCAGTAATCAAAAGCAGTGATCAGCCATCAAAACCCGGAACTCCTGTATTTGGAGAAAAGCGTCCTTATCGTCCTTATCGTACACATTGGCTCTAGCCAACTCCTCCAAAAACACGAGCTGCCACCCCCCTGATGGGAGTGGGAGATGGCAGCTGCTATCATGCAAAAGGCTGAAAGTTACCTATATTTACCAGTCTTTTCATCAAGCTCTGCTGCAAACTTATCAGCGAGGCTCCCGACTTCCAGAATACTTATTTCTGCCAGCTCAGTAGCCGTTTCAGTAAAGGGATGGATTCCTAGAGCTTCCTACTCTTGACTTTTTTGAGATCTTCCACATACTCTGTTACCAGCTCATTTCTCGTTGAGCAATTCTGATTCTTACCAAAAAAAAATTGTTTCCCCGAGTTCTAAAAAAGTTGATTCCAAGTGGTTTTGCCAGCTTAATTGTTGCTTTAATGGAATGATGGAATTTTAGAGTTCCTACTCCACCATTTTTGGTAATATCACTCCTCTGTATCCTTTTAAGAAACGTTTCCAAGTAGTTGTGCCATTTTACATTTCTACCATAAATATGGTAGAGTGACAGTTCTTCCATGCCATCACCAATATTTGGTGTGGTCAAAGAACATATATACTAGTAATTCTAGCCATTCTACAAATATGAAGTAGTATCTCACTTTCATTCTAGTTTGATTGTATGCTGCTAGTATCAAAAAGTACAATGGATATTTGAATATTGAGCTTATATCCAGTAGCTTTCTTTAAAAAAAATGTTGCATTGATTTTTCACATAGATGATCGTGTTGCCTGGAAACACCATTACCCTTCTTAACAATCTGGTTGCCTTTTATTTATTTTGTTTGCCTTACTGTAGAGGCTCGATTGACCAGTACAATGCTGAATAAAAGTGGTGAGAGTGGATATCCTTGTCTGTTGCTGTTCTTAGGGGCAAAGTATTTAGTCTTTCACCATTAAGTGTGAAGTTAGCTGTAGGTTTTTCAGAGATGCCCTCTTTTGGTGTGAGGGAATTCCTTTTTAATCCTAGTGTGCTGAGAGTTTTATTTATTTACTCCATCAGAAGTGGATGTTGGTTTTATGACAAGCTCTTTCTGAATCTATATAGATTGTCACTTTTAAATAAATTTGTTAATATGGTGAATTACATGGATTAATTCTGAATGTTAAACCAACCTTGTATTCTTGGAATAAAGCCTACTTTGTAATGATGTATTATCTTTAATATATTAAGTTTGATTTACAGAAATTTTGCTTAGAATTTTTGGTCTTTATGTTTCTGGGGGATATTGATCTATCATTCTCTTGTGCTGTCTTTGCCTCTTTTTGATATCAAGATAATTCTGGTCTCGTGGAATGAGTTGGAAAATATTCCATTCCAATTTTTTGGAAGATTTTACTTAAAATTTGTATTATATTTTCCTTAAATGGTGGATTTCACCAGTGAAACTAACAGGAATTTGAGGGTTTTTTTAGTGGAAATATTTAACTACGCATTCATTGTGTTTGATATAGAACTATTCTGGTTATGTGTTTATTTATGGATGAGCTTTGGTAATTAGTGTCTCTCAAGGAAGTTATCCATTCCATCTAAGTTGTTAAATTTATTGGTATAAAAGTTGTTCACATATTCCTTCATTATCTTTTTAATATCTGGACAATCTTTAGTGATATCACCTCTCTCATTCTGATATTGGTAACTTATGTCTTTACTCTTTTTTTTTCCCCCTGAACAGTTTGGCTAGAGATTTATAGCTTTTGGATTTCCCATTTGATTTCTTCTTTGACCTATGGATTTTTAAGAAGCATGTTATTAGTTCCCAAATACTTGGAAATTTTAAAAGAATCTTTCTATCATTGATTTGTAATTTAATTTCACTGCAAATGAGAACGTATCTTGTGTGAGTTGAATCCTTTAAATTTGTTGCAACTTGTTTTATGACCAAAGTATAGTATACCTTGGTAAATGTCCCCAGCACTTGAGAATAATGTGTATTCTGCTTCTGCTTTTCCACTGATAGTGTTCTATTAACATTAATTAGATTAGTTTGGTTGATGGTATTCAAATTTACTATGTTCTTATTTTCTACCTGCTTATTCTGTTATTGAGAGAGGTATTCAAATCTTTGACTTAAATTATGGATTTGTCTATTTTTTTCTTGCAGTCCATTTTTGCTTTGTGTATTGTGAAGGTTGCCATTAGATTCATTGACATGGACAACTGTTATGTCCTCTAGATGGACTGACTCCTTTGTCATTATGAAGTAACCTTCTTTATCCCTAGTAATATTCTTTCCTGAAATCTACCTTGTCTCATATTAAAATCACCATTCTAGGTTTCTTTCTTTGTAAATAAACTTTATTTTAGGATTTTACAGATAAATATGGTATCATTTGGGTTCATAAATGTAAATTTTAAATTTTTAAACTTTATTCCTTTGACTTTGAAAAATATATCTGTAAGCTCCATACCATAGTCTCTACCTTTCTTTTAAATAGTGTCAGTACAGTGAATCTTTTTCCATCTTTTTACTTTTAACCTGATTGTGTCATTTCATTTAAAGTGTCTTTCTAGTAGACAGCATAGAGTTGGGTCTTGATTTTCACTCCAGTTTGACAATCTCTTGCCTTTTACTGGGATTGTTCAGAATATCACACTTAATGTGATTTTTAAAATATGATTATGGTTTGAGTTTGTCACCATGGTATTTGTTTACTACTTGTCCCATCTCTCCTTTGTTCTTTTTTCTCTATATTTTTGCCTTTGGAATAATTATTTTTCAGCATTCCATCTTATTTCTATTTTTGTCATATTAGCTATAACTTTTTGTTTTGTTATTCTGTTCCTTGCTTCAGGATTTTTAATGTACTTTGAACTTACTACAGTCTACCTTCAAGTGTTAGGATGCCATTTCACAAGTGGATACTTTGAGACTGTGTACTTCCACTTCTTCTGTACTTCCTTTTATGCTCCTGTTGTATACATTTTACTTTATATGTGCTATATAACTCACATTGTGTTATTATTTTTTGAATTGGCAGTTGTTTTACAGATATATGTGAAACAAATCATATTTGACCATGTAGTTAACAGTTCTAAAGACTTGCATTACTTTATGTAGATGCAGAATTCCATCTATCATTTTCCTTCCGTCTGCAAGATTTCTTTTAACATTTCTTGTCATGTGGGTCTGCTTGAGATGAATTATTTTTACTTTTATATCACATAAAGGTCTTTATATAAGCTTTTTCTTATTGTGTTAAAATACAATACCATAAAATTTACCATTTTAACCATTTTTAAGTATACAGTTCAGTGGTATTAAATATATTCACGTTCTTGTGCAGCAATCACTACCACCCATCCCCTTGTGTTTTCATCTTGTAAAACTGAAACTCGATACCTATTAAACAATAACTCCCCATTCTCCTGTCCCCTAATCCTGTAGCAACCACCATTATGGTTTCTGCCTGTATGATTTTATCTACTCTAAGTACCTCCTATCAGTGGAATCATACAGTATTTGTCTTTTTGTGTCTGGTTTCATTCACTTACCATTATGTTCTTAAGATTTATCCATGTTGTAAAATGTATGAGAATTTCCTTCCTTTTTAAGGCTGAATAAAGTTCCATTGTCTGTCTATATATACCACATCATCCATCAATGGACACTTGGGTTACTTCCATGTTTTAGCTATTGTGACTGCTCTAAACATGGAGGTACAAAGATTAATATTTCTTCACCCTACTTTTAGTTCTTTTGGGTATGCAAGGGCTGTCCAGAAAAATCCAGCCATAAATACTCTGTTTTTCATATTACATGGCTGGATACTTCCCATACAGCCCTTGTATGCTCAGAAGTGGAATTGCTGGATCATATGATAATTATATTTTTAACTTTCTGAGGAACTGCTATATGATTTTCCCCAGTGACGGTACCATTTTACATTCCCACCAACAGTGCAAAAGGGTTCCAATTTCTCCACTTCTCTACCACCACTTATTTTTTGCTTTTTGGATAGTAGCCATCCTAATAGGTATGAGGTTTTATCTCATTGTAGTTTTGATTTGCATTTCCCTAATGATTAGTGATGTTGAGCATCTTTCCATATGCTTATAGGCTGTTCATGTATCTTCTCTGGAGAAATGCCTATTCAAGTCCTTTGCCCCTTTTTGAATTGGGTGTTGTTGAATTTTAAGGGTTCTTTATGTATTCTGGATATTAATCCCTTATCATATGATTTGCAAATATTTTCTGACTTTCTGTAGGTTGCCTTTATTACTCTGTTGATAAGTGTTTTTGATATATCACATTTAAAAATGTTCATAAGATCCAATTTGTTTATATTTCTTTTTGCTGCTTTGCCTTTGGTGTCATAGCCAAGAAATTATTGTCAAATCTAGTATCATGTAGCTTTTGCCCTATGTTTTCTTCTAAGAGTTTTATAGTTTTAGGTCTTACATTTAGGTCTTTGATCTATTTTGAGTTAATTTTTGTATATGCTGTTAGATAATTATGGGTCTGATGTCATTGTTTTGCACATGTATATCCAGTTTTCCCAGCAGCATTTGTTGAAAAGACTTTTCTTTCCCTACTGAATGGTCTTGGCCCCCTTGCCAAAAATCATTTGACCATAGATGTGAGGGTTTATTTCTGGGCTCTATTCTATTCCATTGGTCTATGTATCTGTCTTTATGGGAGTTATCACACTGTACTGATTTCTGTACTTTTGTAGTAAGTTTTGAAATCAAGTGTGAGTCCTCTAGCTTTGTTCTTTTCCAAAATTGTTTTGGCTACTTGAGGTCCCTTGAGATTTTATATGAATTTTAGGATGAGTTTTTCTTTCTCTGCAAAAAGTATCCTTGGGATTTTGATAGGGATTGCATTGAATCTGTAGATCACTTCACATAGTACAGATGTCTTAGCAAGAGTAAGTCTCCCAATTTGAAACATGAGATGTATTGCCATTTATTTATGTCTTCTTTAATTTTTTCATCAGTGTTTTGTAGTTTTCCGTGTCCAAGTCTTTCACCTCCTTTATTAATTCCTAAGTATTTTATTCTTTGGAATGCTATTGTGGATAAAATTGGTTTTGTTAACTTCCCTTTCAGATTGTTCATTTCTTTTTACTTTTTTATTTATGTACTTGCTTTCAGTAGCTTATGATTTATTTAGGTATTAATTTCTTTGGGTTTATCCTCTTTAGTTTGCTTAGCTTCTTCTATATTTTTTGGCCTAACTTAACATTTTTCAGCCTTTTATTTCCTCAATTTTTTTCAACAGAATTCTCTTTCTCGTTGCCTTTTGGGACTCCAATGACATGAATGTTAGACCTTAGTTTATGGCCTGCAGTTACCTGAGGATCTGTACATTAAAAAAAAAAATCTTTATTCTCATTGTAACTCAGATTGAATATCTATTGATTTCTCTTCAAGCTCACTGTATCTTCCCATTCTATTAAGTCCACACAGCAAGCTTTTTGTCTTTGCTTACTTTATTTTTGGTGCACTTGATAGCATCCACCAGGTCTCCGTTCATTTTTCTTCACCCTTTTATCTTTCTATTCCTCAAATTACACCATCTTAATTGACCTATCTTCAAATTTGCTGATTCTTCTGCCAACTGAAATTTAATGATTGTACTTTTCAAGTACAGATTTTCATTTGTTCTTCTTTAAAATTTTTCTTTCCATTGTTACTTGGTAGTTGGTGAGATACCATTTTCTTCCTGTCTTTAGAAATAATTTCCTTGAGTTATTTAAACATGATGTACAAAATCTGATTTTAGGTCTTTGTCTAATGTATTATTTAGGAGTTTCCAGGGAAACAGAATCAATAGAAGATGGATGGATGGATAGACACATTTTAAGGAACTGGTTTCCATGACCGTGGAGCTGGAAAGTTCACAATCTGCAGGTTAGGCCAGCAGGCTGGGGACCCAGGGAAGAGATGATTCTGCATTTTGAGTCCAAAGGAAGTTAGAATTACCTCCTCACTGTTAACAGCTTTGAATTGATTGGATGAGGCCCATTCATACAAGTGAGGGCAATTAACTTTTACTCAAGTTCTAGTGATTTAAAGGTTAACGTCATCTAAAAAAAAAAATACCCTCTCAGAAAATCTAGAATTTCAGGGTACCGTGGCCTAGCCAAGTCAACATGTAAAATTAACCATTTTTCTTCCTCTCTCTCTCTCCTAGGGATTACCTTTATTCATATGTTGGTACACTTGATTGCATCCCACAGGTCTCTGAAGCTCCTCTCATTTTCCTTTTTTTTTTTTTCTGTTCCTCAAATTTGATTCTTTCAATTGACTTATCTTCATTTGCTAATTCTTCTGACCACTCAAATTCAGTTAGTGTACTACAGAATTTCCTTTTAAAAATATAATAATTGGGAGTTCCCTGATGGTGTAGTGGCTTAAGGCTCTGGTGCTATCAGCGCTGCGGCCTGGGTTTGATTCCCATCTAGAGAGCTACCCACATTCAAAAAAAATAAAAATAATAATAATAATAATAATAATAATAATAATAATAATTGCTCTCTTTACTGGTATTCACTTTTTGGTGAGACGCTATTCTCTTACTGTCATATTAAATCTTTAGGCATAATTTCAGTTAGTCCTTTGAACATAATTTGTCAAAGCTGATTTTAAGTCTTTTTCCAGTATGTTTAACATTTGGGCTTCTTTAGAGACAGTATCTATTGGTGCCCCCCCCGCCCCCTTTATGGGTCATACTTACTGTTTCTTTGTACAACTTCTAAGTTTCTGTTCAAAGTAGACGTTTTAAATAATATAACATGGCAACTCTGGAAATTGGTTTTCCATTCCCCAGATTTTTGTTTTTATTGTTGTTGGTTGCTGCTGTTGCTCCATGTTTAGTGTCTTTCCTGAACAAATTCTATAGAACTAATTCTATAAAGTCCATTGTGTGTGGGTAGTGAAGTCTCTGTGCTGTTAGCTTGCTGTGCAGCTAATGGTTGGAAAGATTTCTTCCACCCTTTATCCGAAGGTTCTTCAAAATACTCTGGCAGGTTACAGCTGTGCTTTACCCTTTACATCCTGCTTCTAAGGCTTCAAGGTAAGAAAATAGGATATTCTGTTATTTCTTGGGCATGCACACAGAATTGCACATGTGCATAGTCTTCTGTATTCCCAGGAATATGCCAGAGCATCTAGGAGTACCATGGGCATCTTATTCACCAGCTCCCCCTTTTAAATTCTGTGACCAGGCTCTTTTCCCCTCCTCAGGCAGCTGTGATATTAAACAGTTGTCATTGTTTTTGACAAATTCTTTGGGAAGAGGGCTTTTCCCAGTGAACGATCTCCAGTTATGTCAAATAATGACAAGCCTGTGAATGGTGTTCCTCCAGGGAGCTGCCAAATGACAGGTCAAATGATGATAATGCCCGGGAGATGGGAGGGCATTTGAGAAGCCCCATACCCAGTCTGACCCCGTCAGTGGCTGTTAGGCTGCTGGTTCTCAAGGTTCACGTGTAGCAAAAGAGAGAATGGAAATACGGAAATTTAAAATGACAGAAAGCTCAGTTTGTACTGAGATTCAGCTGTTTTTCTTGAATATCATCACTCCTCGGATCATAACAAGCCTTAGATTTCTGGAAAAGTTTGTTTTTTATTTTTTTAGTTTTTGTTTTGTTTTCTTACCTCCTCCAATTTTCTCATTGTTCTTACAGAGATTTTTGGAGGTCCTTACTCTGCTGTTCTGGAAGTCTCTCTCATTTTTCATATTAATTCACCTTGTTTTATCTTCTCCATTTCTCAGAGGTTCTGATCTGCATAGATCATTCTCTTTACCAGGCTGCTATGAACTTACCATTTTCTTTTCTTTCTTTTTTTTTTTTTTTTTTTTTTTTTTTTTTTTTTTTTTTTTTTTTTTTTTTTTTTTTTTTTTTTTTTTTTTTTTTTTTTTTTTGATGGTGGTGGTGGGGATTTTGACTGAAAGGTCAAATGGCTCTGCCATTTAAACTTGGCACCCTGCATCTTATTTTTCCAAAGTATGTCCATGCATATCATTCTGGCTTCCTGGGAAAATGGGAGAAATGTCTTCCACTACTTAAATTTTTTATTGTGAAATATACAAAAGAATACCCTAAACGTATTTACTGCCCACTGAGTCATCACAATGCAAATACCCATGTAGTCAACACCCACATCAAGAAAGAGTATTGCCAGCACCTCCGAGTTCTCGCACTCTTCACACGGTGACTGCTCACACTGCAGTTGTTTCCCTGTTTATGTAAATGGAGTTGCACATTGTGTCTGTAGCTGGGCTTTGTTTGTCTTCACTGTTATACAAGCAGTTCTCAGTGGGGGTGACTTTTGTCCCTCAGGAAACATGTGGCAGTGCTTGGAGATACTGTTGGTTGTCACAGCTTGGCAGGGCATGGTGGGGTGATGTACTACTGGCATTAGTATGTGAAGACCAGTGTGCTGCTGGGCTCCCTACTCTATCTAGGGTAACTGACACAACAGACTCATCCGGCCAAATGTCAGTGGCACTGAGGTTGAGAAATTCTGTATACACTTTATTTTTATGCCTTCTTTTTAAGTGACATTTGTTTCTAGTTCTTAACTATTATAGGTAATTTAGGTATGCCTTTTTGTAAGTGATGTTCTGTGCCCATAAGCATGCTTTTCATAGAACCAAATGCTCAGAGTCGAGGTGTTGGGTCTGTGCCATTTTGTCACCCACCAAAAGAGCAGCTCAAAGCGGTAGGTCTGGTGTGTGGCGGGCACACTGGCTCCATGCTCCAGGGCAGTGCTCCGGTGTTGCCCCCCACTACATGTTGCGTTTCCTCTTGGTTTGTTCTTCATTCTGTCTTCCAACAAACATGACCGTGAGCCATTCTTTGCACTGTCCTGCGTGTCCTATGCATCACTGAGTGCCCCCACATAAAGAAGAAAAAAGTCCATCTGGGAGCAGCGGCTCCCACCCCTCTCCCATTAGGGAGGATGGGAGCAGACTGTGTTAGGGAACCCCCACAGCACAGGAGCCCATGTGCTGATCTGGCTCATGTGAAGGAATCCTCTCTTCCCGCCAAGGTTGTTACCAGCTCTCAGCCTCAGGCATCCAGCCACCTCTTGATGGAGACCTTTCCTCCTGCTTTCTATCTTAGGATGGGACTGGACATTGTGAGGTCACCTGGCCAGCCCCCACTTTGAGGTTCCCTGTACTTCAGGAACATTCTTCCTTGGCTGCTTTCCATCAAGAGGAAAGCTGCTCATGGCTTCCCACAAAAACGCCTCACCTGCTTCCAAACTGCAGTCCGCCATCAGCTTCTCTTCTGCAGGTTGGGGAAAGCCCCTAATTTCTTCTCTCTTTCCACCTAGGCCAGGGGCTCCCCTTGGCAAGGCACCAGCTTCTCTGACAGAAGGACCAGTGTCTGGACTGACACATTGGCCCACAGGCACATTTGCCTAGTTTGTTATGTTAATAAGGTTTTAAAGCCTCTGAAGGCCCGGGGATCAGAAATGTCTGCAGAGGCCTTAAATTATGGGGTAGTGGACCCTCTCACCATCCATCTTTGTCAGAGCCAGGAATCCCAGGCAGCAGGTAGGGTGGCACCAGGTGTGTGCAACAACGACCTAATTGCGAGACCCCAGCACTCAGGGCAAAGTGCTGCCTTCCTCCAGCTCAAGCCAGACCCTCCTGAGGGCAGCCAGCCTGACACACCTGCAGGCACAGGCCTCAGAGACAGTCAAGCAGTACCTCCAGACCAGGTGCAATTCTGAACTCATGGACATTCTAAAAACACCTGCAGTGACTCCTCAAAGCCCAGACAGAGATGAACCCTGGGAGCGGAACCACAGGATTGATTTATTGTTCCTAGGATTTAGTTACAAACGGTCTCTGGGGAACAGAGCACCTCCCTGGTGCCCACCAGGTTGTGCATGCAGCAGACCACATGCACAGGGCCGGGGACTCCGGGAGCTCCACTGTTGTGGTCTGAAGCTGCCAATGCCAAGGGATCTCCATGCGAATGAGTGCCAAGTTAATTTATGCTGTTTAAAAAAGCAGAACTTTGAAGTATTGCTGTGATCAGAGTTCTGTGATTAGAAAAACTATTTGTGCCCAGAAAAATTGGAGCTTTGCTGCCATCTCTATGTCCCTCCCCACACGCACCAGCCTGGAGGAGCATTAAAAAGGCAAGAGGGGGCATCCTTCCCCCATATCCCAGGCACAGACCAATGGAAGTCACTCTAGGTGTTTTGGAGAAACCAAGGCCCTGCCCCGAAGAGCGAGGTCAGGCCGAGGAGCCACCCTACACCTGAGAAGCACCTCAGGCAGACCTGGGGTGTGCTTTCAGGCAGGCTGCTCTGGAGAAGACCTGACACCAGGTATAGTGCTCAGGGACACTGGTGAGGCAGAGCTGGGCTTTCACTCCTGTGGGCTCGTTTATACAGCTTTTGCTGCCCCCACTAGGTACAGGAAGAATGAAGGTGAAGGATCCCAGGACATGAGTGAGGAAAAGTTCTACACAGATCCTGATGCCTGGATCTGTCCCCTCCATGTACCACATGTCCCTCCAGCACCCCAGGTGTTGGGGGACAACACACTATGAGCCAGACATCAGAAGAGGAGTTATAGACAAGATGGGGTGAGGGTGGTCCAAGAGAAAAATGCCACTTTGGGAATTCCTACTCAGAAGGTGGCCCCCACACATACCCACGTGGTCTGGCACAACATGCAACCATCATGCTGGCTCTCATCCCATTCCTGCAGGTGCCCTCCTTGGAGAGGAGCGCAGGGTGCCAATGCTCTGCTAGCTCTGTGCAAGGCCAGCCCCTATTGGGCTGTGCTGGGCTCAGACCTCCACTTCTTGCCCTCTGAGCCAGTGTTATGCTGGCACAGGTTCCTAAGGTGGGGACATGTAGCAGCTGCAGCTTCATCAGGGAAGCTGTTATCAGTACAGACTCAGCCCCAGGCAGAAGCTCAGGTGATGGCTTGCTCTCCGGTGCAGGGAGCAGGCAGAGCAGTGAGTGAGAGCTGGCCAGCTTGCTCCAAGGCTACACTGCTCCAGCAGCAAGCAACTCATTTCCTTCCTATTCTGACAGGCCCCTCAGGACAGATGATGCAGGCATCCTGTTGGGTTTCTGGCAGCTGGGGGGGGGGGGCCCCTCTGGTCCTTTCTATATCCCCACACCCTCAGCTTCCTTAGCAGAGAGAAAGCCTTGGCATCTTGCAGGAGCCAAGGGTTTTGCCCGACGCCCTTGTCAGCTGCCTGGGGTGTAGGATGTGAGGAACACGGGTTTGGCCTTTCCAGCCAGATCCTCCCATCATGAGCTGAGCAGCTCCTGGGGCCCCTCAGGTCCTGGTAAGGGCAGGAAAGGAGGGGGAACATACAGTTGATTCTGAACAACACGGGGCTGAACTGTGTGCGCCCACTTAAGACATGGATTTTTCCCAATAAATGCTGTAAATATATTTTCCTTATGATTTTCTTCAAGTTTCCCTGTCTCTAGCTTTGTTGTAAGAACACAGTATATAAAACACCTAATATACAAAATGTGACTGACTTATCTGTAAGGCTAGTAGCAGTTGTGAAGTTGTGGAGGAAATCGGGTCATATGGAGATTTTTTCCTACATGGGGGATGGTGCCCTTAACCCCTGCATTATTCAAGAGTCAACTGTATAATGTTTCAAAAATAAAAGTAATAATTTGGGAGGAAAAAGTTTTTCAGTGGAGTGACCCCTCATTTCACAGCTCTGCGTATCGGCCCCTCCCGGGGAGTGGACTGTCATGTACAAAGAGCATTTAATTAATTTATTTATTTCTTTACACATAACTGAAGTGATGTTACAGTACATAAGTTATTTACAACTGTGCAGTAATGTGTTGCAAAATAAATTATCTAGAAGGCAGCAAAAGTACATTGTGAATGTGTATAAAACTGTACAGCGTTTACGGGTACACTTTTTATATGATTATTGGCTCTGTAGTGTTTCAAGTTATGTTCTCAGAAAGAGAAACAAAATGCCCAAGATTAAAGGAAAAAATATACAAACCACGTGGATTTGACTCCATTAAAAACACAACTGGAGAGTCCTGGCTCTGCGTCGCTCTGTGGCAGGCAGGCAGGTGGGCGGCGCAGCCGGCCTTCGCTCGGCACAGCGTCCTAGCCCCAGTCTGAGGCCCATGACTATCAGCGGTTCCATGGCAACAGGACAACAGCCAGGATGGCACTCTCCCTGCTCTCCGACCTGGAGGTCACTATTTGTGAGGGGTGGACATCTTAATTTTATTTCCTTTAAGTTGATCAGAATGGAACAAGAAATTAAAAAAAAAAAAAAAAAAACGCACTCCGTTCTGCAGCTCCTGAAATGCCCGTGCAGCTGGCTAGGAAACAGACCCCAAGGCCACCGTGTCCGCATCCCTGCGGTCTCCTCATCCTCCTGTGGCAGCTGGTATAAAAGAGCCGCCGTGCTCCAGAGGGAAAAGTGCAGGGTTTTCCCTGGGGGGTCCCCACCTGAGGGACAAGGTCTCCTTCTGCCACCCCGACTCGGCAGCAGCGCTGGGCCAATGCATGTGGCCCTCGCTTGTGTCCTGTGTGGCTGTCCTGTGGGATGTCAGGCTGGCAGAAGCACAAAGTCGTCATTGACGTCTACCATGGGCACGTAAAAGGAGGGCACTTCGTTCACACACAGGGACTTGTGCCCGGCGGGGTCCAGCTCCTGGACCTTCAGCTGCCACTCCATCCTCTGCACAGCGTTGAGGGCTGCAGCCTCATGCTGCTGCCGCATCAGGAGACACGTCTGCGCGGGAGATACAGCAGGTGAGGGAAGTAGAGGCAAAACCCTTCAGGTGCCTAAGCGTGAGGACTGGGCCTGGGCCCCCAACGCCCACTCACTCACCCTGCCGCCGTACCCACTGGGAGGAAGGAGTTGGGGGACCTGGGCCACAGAATGGCCTGGGCCTCTGCATAACCCACAGCACCATCCCTGGGCCTTCTCATCCTGTACTGTGAGTGGTCCTCCTGACCACGTGGGAAGTCTGTTCCTGCTCTGTGCCCCCCACCCCTCTGGATTTCACAGTAGCATCTTATTAGAATTTGCAACTGCTTTTTAGTTTTCATTTTACAATTACTTACGGGTAGTGATATTGTTCATTTGCATTCATAGTAAAAATTTTGTCTTTTAAAGGTGCACTTAATTTTTGAAAAGGGTTATCTAGCATTTAGTATTAAAGCATTTAATATTCATGGGTATATTATTAAATAGGTACTAAGTCATTAAGTAGGTACAAAGTTGAAAAATGAAATAATGGCATTAATCAAATTACTGAAACGGGACATAACCAGATGTAGCACATGTGGACCCTGGGTGGAGCAAATTTTGGGAACAAAGGGGATTTAAACATGGCCAGGTAGTAGATCATACTTCAGATTAACAAAGTTTGACAATGTTATAGTGACTATACAGGAAAGTAATCTTATTTCTTAGATGTGCACACAAGTATTTAGGGTGGAATATTATATTATAATGTCCAATTTGCTTTAAAGTAATTTTTTTTTTAAGTGGTGAAACAAAAAGATAGTTTATTGAGGAGAAAGTACACTCCAAAGAGGTAGGAGCGGGCTTGAGCAAAGAAAGTGGCTCAGGAGCATAAAGTAATTTTTAAAAAAGTTTGTTGGGTGATGGGGAAAAAATCCTCCTCTATCTTTAGTCTTCTGGAACTAACTACTGTGTACATGGCAGCCGTGTTTCTAAACTTTTCTTTGCATGTGGATGCTGGAATGTGTTTGAACCCCTGGGTGGACCCTCTTCATTAAGCACCTTATCCTCACTGGTCAGGGCGTGTTTGCCTAATTTAAAATATTACATAGTATCTCAATCTTTGGATGTTCCCACAGTCCATTTAATCACTGAATTACAGATGGGCTTCCAGGTTTCCATTTTATTAGGTTGTTCCAATGAACGTTTATTTATGTATCCCTAAGTTTTAAATGACTAAAGTGAACTTGCTAGGTTAGGCAGTCAAAATGCTGTGAACTATGGTAAGATACTGCTTACCCTACAAAAGTATAAAATGAATGCAGGACAGGCACTTGCAGGGGAGGCTGGCAGTCTGTCTTCTAAATAGGATGTTGTTTAACTTGTGGTTCTGAAAGCAAAGGTCACAGAGAACACCTATACCCGCATTGTGACAAGACCCTGGGGCCTGAAGGGCCACATGGGTTTGCTGTTCTTTGCTCTGGGCTTTCTGTCCAATCCACGTGGCATGTACATGCAAGGCTGCTATGCCATGGTCATGAGTTGCTGAGGTAAGGGATGCAGTAAGGCTGGCATCCTGGAAATACTGTCTTACTCTCCAAATACAGGCATCACAGGGTTGGGGTGGGAGAGCTGTGGATCCCTCTCCATCAGCTCTGTAGCACTCAGGGAGAAGAGCAGCAGCAGGCACAGCCCATTTGGCCCTGCCTCATGGAGCTTCCTAGGATGGTGCTGACCTGTGTGTTAATTCTATAACTAGTACGTTATTTTTGGCAAGTTTTACGGTTGGTTGTCACAGGTGACCCCATGTGCAACTCTAGCAAGGATTTGCTTCTTACTTGCTAACCTTTCTATCTCCCACCCATCCTCTGGCCTGCTGCACTGGTCAGCACGTCTAGAGCAGTGGTGATGAGTGTATGCTGTGACCTTTGAGGAGGGCTCAAGGTGGGGTCCCACAGAGGTCTGACCGCCAGCTGGTGACAGGAGCTGCTCCCCGCACACCTGGACAGGAGGGAAGACACTCTAAGGAGACAACATGGGGGCGGGGCGACCTCAGTTCCCTGAGAGTATCAGCTGGGTTCAAAGAATCTGAAATTGTCACCTCCAAACATGGGTCCCGGCATGGCCTCCCCCACCCGGAAGACTCCTAGGGGCCCCCAGCCCAGGTGCAGCTTGGTGGTGAGGGGAGTGTAGCACACTCACCTTCATGCGGTCGTATTTGTCATCCACGTCTTGGAGCCAGGAGATGAACTGGCGGGCATTGAACCGATCTCGCACAGACTTGTTCTCATCGCCCTGGAGAAATCAAATAGGGGCATGTGATGGGGAACGAGGGAGAAGGCAAGCCTGCATGGTGCTTCCAATCCTAAGGGAAGAGTGAAAGCTGCAGCCTCATTCCCGAATCCAGGTCGTAATCGTGCTCAAGGACAGGCCAGCAGGACCCTCTGACCACCTCCTCCCCAGATAGCTTTCATAAAACGTCCAGGAGCCCATGGGGCCATCTGTGGTGAACCTGCTATGAGGGTGTTCCTTCATGTCTGTCATGATTCCCATGAAATAAACAGAATCAGGAAGCCCTATGGCTCTGGCCTGCACTGGTTTTTGAAGCCACATGGTAAAGCTGGTGGTGACGGCGTCCATTTCAGTTTCTTCTGTTTGTAAAAAATGGAAGTAATTTTTTTCTCTGGAAAGGATGTTTGAGAGCCTGAGGGGGCTGAGAGCCAGCCTCCTAGTTTCACTCTGTAGGAGTGCTACCTGAACGTCACCATCCTCAAGTACAGCAGTGCCTATGTCTATGAACTGTGGTGCTGCCTTAGGACTCCTACTGTCTGCTTCTCCCTGGTGACAGAGTGGGTGGCATGCCGAGGAGAACACATGAAAGCATCTTAGTCACACTGCATGTGTTAAGAGACTTTCATGTGGCTGAGCCCAGGCCCCATACCAAACGTATTTCAGGGGAAGAGGCTGCAGCTTGAGGCCGTCTCTCCAACATTCAGAAGCAGTGCAGGAAATACCTTCAAGATCAGCAGATTCCTTTACCGTTTTTTGTTTTTAGTTTTTTGTTTGTTTTTTTTTTTTTTTGGTAGTTCCCTGGCTGGGAGTCGAACCCAGGCCACAGCGTTGAGAGTGCCTAAGCCTAGCCACGACACCACCAGGGAACTCTTTACCGTTTTCTTTCAGATGCAAAGAGCAAAATCTCCAAACACCCAGTCCCTGAAGTAATCACTTGGTTCCCAACCAAACGTTTTGTTTTAGTTTGTTGACAAGTGTTTTATTTTTAGAAAAAACACTTGTTATGCATGGTATGTTAGATGGGGAAACTTTTTAAGATACAGCCTTAAAAAGACTGTATATAAGTAAGTGAGAAAGCTTTAATGCACTAATAAAAAGTTTTTAACTAAAAACCACTGAATCGGGAGTTCCCTGATGGTGTAGTGGCTTAAGGCTTCGGTGTTGGCTCTGTCAGCGCTGCGGCCTGGGTTCGATTCCCAGTCAGGGAGCTACCCACATACCAAAAAACAAAAAAAAAAACAAAAAAAAACAAAAAAAAATAAATAAAAACCACTGAATCACCGTATGTCAACCATACAGCCACAGCCAACCCAGACTCAAATGCTGTTCAGAACCCCCAGGGGTCGATGTGCTTCTACTGTGAGTCTGGGGTTAGCAGGAGCTCACACCAGCCAGGGGGCCAGCAGGTACATCTATCAAGAGAGGACTCGGCACCAAGATCTGAACAGTGAAGGGGATAGCAGGAGAGGCTCAAGAGGATAACAGTGTCCTGCAAAAATCCACGTAAGCAGGGGCACAGGGCTGAGGGGCAGAGGGCAGGCCTAGAATGACTCATGCAGGGTTGTTTTAAAAAGTTATAGAGGTTGCTAGGCAAGAAAATAAATTCGGGAGTGAAACCCAGGGCAGACAGCGGCGTTGAGAGCGCTGAAGCCTAAGCCACTACACCATCAAGGAACCCCCTTCACATGTATGTTTTAGAGTAAGCTTGTCCAAACTGCGGCCCACAGGCCACATGCAGCCCAGGACGGCTTTGAATGCACCCCAACACAAATTCATAAACTTTCTTAAAACATTACAAAAATTATGTACAGACTCTTTTCTAGCTCATCAGTTATCATTAGGTGAGTGTATTTTATGTGTGGCCCAAGACAATTCTTCTCTTCTATTATGGCCCAGGGAAGCCAAAAGGTCATACACCCGTTTTAGAGGAAAGTTTAAACAACTCTTTAAATGAATGAAACTGAGGCCCAGCCCAGTGAGCTAAGAGCCTGCGCCCATGAAGACCCTAAAACAGGGCCTTACAGAGCCCACATGGCACCTCCTGACAATGCTGCATGTACTGCTGTCTGATCAACCCTGATTCCCCCAACCCTGGGGGCAGACCAGCTCCAAAGCCTAGAGGACTGAGCTCTTCTTGGGAGACAGATGTGAGGGCCCAGCCTGGGTGACCACCGACCTGGCTTTCCAGAGGCATGTTGTAGACCTCAGAGTCCAGCAGCATGGTGCAGGCGCTAAACGGCACAGCCTGATTTGCAATGGTCCTTGCTGCTCGGCAGTGAACCCGCAGGATCTCCTGTTCGCAGGAGACGATCAGCTTTTCCTAGAGGACAGGAGCCAGGTGAGCCAAGAAAAACAGGCCCGGATAGATCCTGGGCCCACGCCCCCACCCAAAGCCTCCTCTTACCCGCTCGATGCTATGCTGCAATCGTAGCTTCCCCCTCACGGCCTCCTGCTGCTTGAATAGCTCCTTCAGGGGCTCCGCCAGGGAGGGAGGGGGTGCGATCTGTAGTCACAAAGCAGCAGGTGTGAGCGGAGAAATGGGAACCTGCACCAACAACACTGACCACGTATGCCCTGAAGACACACCTGCAGTCATACCTCCAGTCATACGAAATAGACACACCAGGATTCCCCTGTAAATAACTAGATGCTGATAAAGAGAACAGACGAATGAACCATAGCATGGACCTTGGCCCTGGAAGGAGCATCACATGGCTGTGAAAAAGGATGAGGAGGAATGAGTTCCAGAGATTGCGTGAAGTGTAAAAAGCAAAGTGCAGAGTGTCTACACTGCTACCCTTTGTGCAAGAAAGAAGCGATCAAGCATACATACACAGTGCTGTCTGTGCGAAAGAAATATACAAAGATGGAAGAACAACAACTGGGAGGCAGGGGAGAAGAGGAGGTAGGACTATTTTCTTTATTTGCAGTGAGGATTCATGGCCCCCAAATAAACCCCGATGCCAGATAGCAAGTAGGTGCCAACACGAAATACATATTACAACTGAGCCCAACTGTCTCACCCAGGGGTCAGTGAGGATAAGAGAGCACTCACCTGAAGCAAAACACCAGAACCACCTACAAGTGCCACCCCCTAACCAGTGCAGGTGTTTCATGGGTGGGCAGCACTTGTGAAACAAGATGCATACACTGGGAGTGAAGAGGCCAGTAAACACATCGCAGGTAAGAAGCAGCAGGTCTCTCTCTCGGAGAAGGAAGGTGCAGGCATAGGATGAAGTCAAGATTTCAACACAGACCAGGCTGAGGAATGTGGAGTAACACACCCTGTCACCCAGATGTGAGTACACCCTGCACCCAGGATATGGTTTCTAAACACCATTCCCTCTAGAACAGACCACATGGTTGGTGACAGGGCTGAGCTGGAATAACTCATGGAGCTGAACAAGTGAGAGTGCGCTCAGAAATATGGGGCAAGCTAAAGGAGCTACTGATGGCCAAGGCTGGAACTGTTTGCACAAAAATAAGCAATGGTGATTCATCCTGGAATACAGGAAAATTCCAATCAATAAATGTAGGAGAGAGGGAAATAGAAAATCAGCATTAAGCCACCACCACCACAGGAATAAACTGCTATAGACAAGATCCACTGAAGAGACCTTCCCCAAGATTATTTATCAATTATCAAGGGCAAGCCAGTAACTGCATATTGGAGAGAACTGGAGACTTAAGCCACCATTGCTAGGACGTGGCTGCTGACACCAAAAAACTAGACATGACACACCAAAGTTGCTGGACGCATGTGTGTGTTCTCACCAAAAACATGTCCCTTAGTCCAGTCCTGGACATCGAACCAAACACCCAATCCCAACAGTCCTCAAAAGTGTCATCAGACCATGTCTTTCAAGGGGTGGGTGACCTGCCACAGCCTGGGAGCCTGGTGAGGGGCACGTGCACACACTGTGCTTTCAACTATCAGTCTAAAGTTAGCTCCGAATAGACGTAAGGACGTCTGGCTGGTCTCCTCAGTCACACACCTCACCCATTGTGCCCTGCTTTGCCCCTCTTTGCCTCAGTAGGGCCAGTGTCGTGGGGCCCTGATGTGCCTTCCTCATCCACCTCTACCTGGGCCACCTATAGGCGGTACCAGGCAGGGAGGTGCAAATATGGATGCACATCTAGATGCGATCCTTGTTTTCCATATGATTTAAAGCACTACCATTTCTGGATCCTCAAGAGAAAATGTTACGACCTGATTCTGTGCTTGCTGGAACAAGGAACCCCATGTGCCAATGGCCTGGTGAGAAATCCAAAAACGCCTGACGTCTGCCTGCCCGCCCTCACCTAACAGCCTGGGCGCCTCAATTAGGTGGTAACAGGAAGTAATATGGTGCTTTCTTCTAGAAAGGGAGAATCCAGTAGAAGTAGAGATGCACAGACCACTGACAGGGTGAACCTCTACTGTTTTCTTGATTTTCAAAACTGTGTTTGGAGGTCATGGTACTCTTTTATTTTGATAAGTAACTTAAACAATTAAAAAACAACAAAAAGTCTCACCAAACAAATCTTAAACTAGACTTTTCTTAATCTAGTGACTCAGATGAGGCCAGGGCTGCCTCAGTCTTCCTTCCCCAGAGCCACTCAGGGTTAGAGCACCAGGAGAAGGGAAAGCAATGCTGGTGCTATCTTGCTGGGTTCAAAGTTAACCGTGATCCCCAGGAACAAAGCGCTGGGTAGGAGGGTGATGGCCCTGGCAGCTGCGCCCCCATGCCTCATCTGTTGAATCTGACGCTCAAAGCCACATGTCCTCATTCAGAAGACCCTGTGTGTCAGTCCTGGTTAGCTGAGCTTTCTGCCTGCTGAAGAGCCAGTGTAATGAGTAGATGCCAACTTTAGAATACCAAGCTCTGACAGCAAAACACACATCAAATGTGACCCTCCATTAGGACAAGGGGTTCCCTCCAAGACTGGTTGTATGGGCTGCACGCCCAGGCCCCCGGGAATCAGCTCACCCTGACCAGCATTCATTCAACAGCCATAACTGAGGCCCATTCTGGGCCTAATGGAAAAATCAAAGAGGGCTTTTCCTCAAGGCTTGAGATAGTCAAAGAAATGAAGCTTGAATGGGCAACACCTGGGGAACACAATGGCTGGGGTCCTTGAAGTCCAAGGAGGCTGTAGCTGAGCCTGAGGAGGGTGGGGTCTGGCTCCACTGTAAAAGCATCCCTTCCTAGTGGGATTAGAACAGACCCCAATGGGCAAGGAAGCAGCAGGAGCCAGCTCAGGGGAGAGGGTGGAGTGGGACAGGCAGTGACATGGGAGGTACTGACCTGCAGAGCTGGTATGGGAGGGTTTCCTGACAGCCAAGACATGGGCACAAAGATGGGGATGGAGAGTGGTGTGCATGGTGGGGTTTAGATGTGTCAATGTCTACACAGACACAGGGTCATCAGGTCGAGGTGGAGAGTGAGTCACCAAAAGAAGGGGGTGGATAAAAGGAGATAGAGGCCTTGGTTACAGTGCTGAGAGATGGGAGTGGTGCTGACTGAGCACAGGCCCACTAGCTGGAGAAGTCTGGAAACCCAGTGTGCTTCAAAGGAGGCAGCAAAGATGCTAGTGTGGTAAGAGCTGAGGCCTGGCCTCAGATCAGCAACATGGGGTTGGTCGGGGAGGGGACTGGTCAACCATAATGCCAGGTGAGGAGGATGTCAGGGAGACCAGGGACTAAGCAGCACTGGGGTTGGCTCTAGTCATATGTCTGCAGGGTGCAGCCACAGCAGACAGGGAGCTGGGTGATGGTCAAGAGGGCGTGGGCATGGATCCAAGGGCTGGGTACACAGTGACCTCGTTAGGCACTGGATGAGGAGCTCACACAGGAAAAACGATGAATGAGAAGAGGAAAGTAAGTGGATTCCTGATCTAGAGGACCTGTGTCAACAGACCTCTATGTTGGAGGCTGGTCTCCAGGATGGCACCATACCTGCCCCAAGCTCTGGCATCCCACCAGTTTGGCATTTGCATGCAAACACACAGCAAACAGGATTCTAACCCCAGTAGCCTGGCACCCTAGTGGATGAAGCCCCACCTTGGCACTCACCACAGGGATGTGCAGCTTGCTGAGCGGTTTGCCATCTAGGAGGTAGGAGCCTGTGTAGGTGACATACTCGGCATAGCATTGGGGAGCCTGTGGGGTAATGTAGCAAAGGATCTTCCGCTTCTCCTCGATCTTCTTCCTGATCTGCAAGTATTCAAAGTACGGGTTGGATCTGTCGCTGTGGTAGGGCTCAATGTCATCCAGCTTGATGGCATCCACAATAGCAGCCAGTGTCTGCTGGATCACTTCCCGCGTCTGCTGAGTGGATGTGTTCATTTGCTGTTGCAGTTGCTGGCTGGAGCGCTGGAAGCGGCGTTTGCGTGGGTGCTGGGCTTGGGGATCCTCCTCCTCAGAGCCACGGCCCTTCGCTCTGGGGGTGGGGGTGCTGGTGGGGGCGGGCTCTTTCTCCGAAGATGGTGAGCTCTGCTTGTTCTGGTTGGCCAGCATCTGAGCCCGGTTCCTGGTCATGCGCTGGGGGATCTCCTCAATTTTGGGGGCCTTCGGGGCTTCAGCTATGGGTCTGGGTTCTTGTTCTGTAGTTTCAGATTGGACACTGTCAGGAGGCCCCTCAAGTCCAGCACTGTCATGGGGGCTATCCCCATCTGCGATGTGTGCCTGTGCAGGCCCATCCCCAGGGGGCTCAGGTGTGCTCTGGGATGCTGCTGAGGGATCCGGGCCCTCAGCCTCTTCATCTCCGCTCCCTGGTGGACGCTGCTCTGGGGAGACTGGTGTGAGCCCCAAGTTGGAGTCAGAGGCCTCAGAGACCCTCCCCTCTGACACAGCCTCTGCTTCTGCCGTGGTTTCCAGCATATCTGGCTTCGGCCCCTCTGAGGGCTCGGGCTCAGTGGGGAGCTGGGTGGCTGCCTGGTCCTGAGGCAGCACGACTTGTTCCTCAGGAGCTGATGCAGCCACATCCCCACCATTCAGGACCACAGGGGCCCCTGCAGGAGTACTTTCTGGAGGAACAAGAGCACTCTCTTCTACAGGTTCTGTTTCGACGTCAGAAATATCTTTAGTTTGTAGAGGAAGCTCTGGCAGTGAGAAGGGCCCCAGGTCCAGGTCGTCCTCGGAGTTGGGGAAGGCATCAGGCCAGGGTACCGGCTCCACCTGGCTGAGGGTGGACAGACTGTGGCCATTTTCCAGGAAGGTATTTTCCAGAGGTCCCAGTGCCTCCACCTGCGCCACGGTGGTCATACATGCAGGCTCTGGGGGCACGTCAGGGGGTGCTTCTGGAAGTGACTTGCAATTACTGAAGAAGGACTCCAGCCTGGAGGGAGGGGTGAAAGGGGCTGGTTCTTCTGCAGTGCTGATGGTGACTGGGATTGCTTCTGCTGAGGCATCTTTGACTTCCTCGAGTCCCGGCTCAGTGACCGACATAGGGTATGAGACAGGGGAGACAGGGTAAGAGGGCTCCGTGGTGCCAAAGGGCCCCGGGGCAGCAGGGTGGAGGGATTCAGCAGGGCAGAAATGTTTTGGGGACTCTGGGAATCTCTGTGGAGACTTAAGCATAAGGTCTGACCCCATGGGCCAGCTAACAGGGTTTTCAGGGGTGCCTCCCATTAGGCTGGAGGAGAGGCCCTGCTCTGAGGCAGTAGGGTGAGTCCACTCAACGGGCTCCTCTGTGATGACTGTGCTGAAGGGGCCCTCGTCCAGGGGCTCCAGGTAGCTGGGCTCTGGGGGGATGATGGCAGCAGTGGCCTGTTGGTCCTCCGTAGCATCCAAGGGAATGCCCAAGTCCGGGGGAAGGGCCCCCTCTATGGATGGGGCCAACAGCTCATCTCTGTGTGAACTGGGAGACTTTGCTTGTGGACCAGAGAAGGTGCCCTCTGGAGAGGCAGTGGCCACGGCTGCTGGTGGGCAATGCATAGTGTCCACCTTGGGGGAGGGGATGCCATAGTCTGGGGAGTAATACTCTGGAGACAAGCAGGCAAACTTCTCGGGGGGACCTGGGGGCACAGGGGCCTTGTCTTCCAAGTGCTGCCCTGGTGAGTCATAACTAGATGCGGTGGGGACACTCTGCTGTCTGAACAGCTTGTCCCCAACGCTGAACTCTTCTTCAGGGGTCCTCCTGATATCAACAGAGACTGACCGATAAAGGTTTGTGCACAGAGGCCGTGTAGGTATCTGACTTGGGGTTTCCGAAATCCCGCTCGCTGCCACAGAGAATCTATCAAAGAAGGAGGGGGAGCAGGCACTGGGAGCTGTGCTGGAGACGGGCGGGGTGTCTGTGCAGTCGAACATGAGGTCGGAGTAGTCATCAGCACTGCAGGATGGGGTCCTGGGCGTGTGCATCGCTTCCTCGTAGCTGGGGCAGGACACCACGGAGGTGGGGGTGGGCACCCCAGTGGGCCGGTTCTGGTCAGGCCTAGGGGAAGCAGACAAGACCTCTTTCATATGAGGTCCTGCCAGCCAGTCTCTGGCATCCACAGCTGGCCCTGGGTGGGGCTTATTCTCAGTGGCTGGTGGAGGAGGGGCTGACTCCTTGAGCTTTTTGTCTTTAAGGGCAAGGTCCAGCCCCAGTGGCTTCTTTGGAGGGACATCCAGACTCTTCTTCCGCATGTCCTCACCTGGCTTTATCCTCTCCTTAAGCTTAGGGTCTCCGGACCTGTGCCTCATCTTCTCCATCTGTTTCATTCTTTCTTTGTGCCGTTTGTGGCGTTCTTCAATTTCCAGGTCTTTCTGGGAGAGCATTCTCTCGAAGCTGGTCATCATCAGATCGCCATCTCCTAAAAGTTTCTCTCTGGGCCTGACATCTTTCTTGCCTGGTTCTTTGGAAAGTGGTAACTTATCGTTTCCATTGCTGATCTTTACAGAGTCACCCTTTTCTTTCTCTAGATTGTCCTTGAATTTCTCCTTCAGTTTGGTCTCACCTAGCTTCAGGCTTTCGTCCTTAGACTTATCTTTAAAAGAACTTGGAGGACTGTCCTTGTCTTTGGCAGCAGGCCTGTGCTCGTCCTTGTGATGTCTCAGGAGCCCATCCCCATGTTTGTCCCTGTGTCTCTCCTTCTCATCTCTCCATTTCTCCCTGTGCTTTTCTCTTCTCTTCCTCTCTTTTAGGATGTTGATGGCACTAGATCCATAAGGCTTTAGTTCCTTTTCTATTTTCTTAGAAGGTTCTCTTTCAGAATCATTTTTATCTTTCTTTTCAGCAGAAAACAGTTCAATGGTTTTATCTAATTCGTCTTCTATGTCGGCTTTTGTACTGTAAGAAATAGCATAAGCATCGGCATCCAAGAAATCCTTTTCATACTGGCTAGAGTCCTTCCTGCTGCCAATGTCCTTGTAGTCATCGCTCTTTTCTTTTTTCTCTGACTTTTCTTTCTTGATTCTCTCTCGGTCATGGCTCTTCTTGGATGACGATGAAGAGTGCCTGTGCCTTTCTTTCTCCTTCAGCTTCTCCTGTGGGCAGTTCTCCTTAACCCTCTCCTCTGGGGGTTCTGTGAAAGACACCTCCAGGAGGGCACTCAGGCCTGGGTCCTGCCCTCGGTCCGTGAAGCTGTCAGAGGACACCTCACTGATCTTGTCATTGGAGTCTTCCCTGTATTCGTGCAGAGCTTCTTCCTCCAACTTTTCCAGCAGGCTCTTCTCCACCTCAGCACTTTTGGACACCTTCCTCTCTCTGCAGTGCTCCTTGTCCGGCCTCTCCCTGTGTCTGCTCTTGGCCTTGTCTTCGGCAGAGGGCTTCTTCTCCACCTTCTCAGGGGGCTTCTGCTTGTTTTTCTTTTCCTGAGTAGAGTCAACTGAAGTTCGGTCTTTCCTGTCCTTGTATTTTTCTGTAGACTCCTTATCCTTCTTCTCTTTGTGCTTTTCAAATCCTTTTTCTTTCTTGTCTTTTCCCCCTTCTGTAGCTTTTTCCTTTTTCTTTTCTTTGAGTTCTTTCTCTTTCTGCTTCTCAGAGTGCTGCCGGTCAGCAGAGTGCTTCCGGTGTCTGTCTGAGGGATAAGGCTCCCTCCCGTCATCTTTCTCCTGGAGGCTGTCTGCCCTCTGCACATCACTGGCTTCTCCAATTTTGAAGCCGCTTGCCGTGTAATCGTCTTTTTCATCTTCACTTTCATCTGTGAATATATCTGCAATATACCAGCTTTTCTCTTTTCCCTTTTTTTCCTCTTTTTTGTCCGAGAAGTCCTCTGAGATAATTCCAGGGAAACTCTTCTCCTTTTTTTCTTTAACTTGGTCAAGAGACCCTTTTCTTTCCTTGTCTTTGCTATGTATATCTTTATGTTTTTCTTTAGTATCTTTTTTCTCTTTAAAACATTTATCAAAGTCTTTGTCCTTCTGACATTTTTCAAGGAGAGATTTTTCATTTTTATCTTTGTCACTAGACTTATCTTTGTATTTTTCTAATTTTATTTTTTCCTTCTTCTCCTTCTCAAGGCCATCTTTCTTTTCCTTCTCTCTCACTGGATGGTGCCTTTCCCAAGGCTCCAGACTCTTCCCAAAGTCACAGTCAGACCTATCCTTGAAGATGCTTTCACAGCCATACTCCTTCAGGTCCTCCCTGTATGCCTCTTCGGCCTTCACTCTGTTGTCTTTCCGGTCCTTGGCACTCTCAAGGGGGTCCTTCCTGTCCCTGCAGATGTCACTCAGATCCCTGTCCTTTCTGTCTCGGCTGCCTTCAGCAGACTCTCTCCTCTTTTTGTCCTTTTCTGAAAGATAGCTGGGGATACTTTTATGCTTTTCAATTTGGTCTTTTCTCTTCTCAGGGTTTTTATCCAGATAGTCCCTGTCTTTCTTTCTAAAGAAAGCATCTTTGTCACTCCGTTTTTCACTATAATCTCGCTTCTCCCGGCTTTTGTTTTCCCGCTTCTTCTCCTTACTGTCCTCTTTCACTGTTTCCAAGATCAGTCTGGCCACAGAGTCATTTTTGATGTCCCTATAGTCTGTCACTGGAGAATCCCAACTATCTTCTCCTTTGAAATCAAAGGATGAATCGGACAAGTCAGAAAACCACCGATCCTGCTGATCGTCAGAAAGGCTAAATTTGGTGTCTTCATTCTCCAGAAACTGACTTTTGTTACAATATTCATCAAAAGCCGAATCTTCCCTATACCCTTTTTCTTTTTTGGGTTTTTCTTTATCTTCTTTGAAAGTTTTCTCCTTCTCTTTTGAAATTTTGTCCTCTTTAAAATCATTCTTTTTCTCCAATTTTGAGGGCCTGTCTTTGGACTTTTTCTTCCTTTCTTCTTTGTATAGCCTCAGTTTTTCCTCTTTCGGAGACTTTTCCTTCACTAATTTCTCCTTTTCTGCTTTATTCAAACGGTCTTTCTCTTCTCGGAAAGACCTGCTCATGTCTTTGTTCAGGTCTTTGATTCTCTTGAGCGACTTTTCATCTTTGGAGACCTTTATTATTTCATCTTTAAATAGCCAGTCTTTTTCTTCTGACTTCATTTTGCTAAGCTTCTCTTCTTTCTTAAAGTGGTCTCTATCATGCTTTAATACTTTTAACTTATTTTCAGTGGAAATGTCATTGTCTAAAAGTATAGCCTTGTCTGACCTTTGTTTGGAGTCCTCATATTCATAAGTGAAACTTTTCAATTTGAGCTCCTGACTGACTGAACACAGCCCTTTCTCCTTGTTTTTGTGTTTGTGTTTCGTTTTGTGTTTCTTGACCACCTTGCCCTCCTTGTCCAGCTTGGGAATGGCGCCGTCCACGCTGGGGTGGAAGGAACTCTTTTTTTCTGACAGAGAGCTCTGCAAGCCGCCCCGCTTCCTATGCTCCTGCCTCTTCCTCACTGGCTTCAGTGACTCCACACTGGAGCCCACCGAGGAACAGTCAGACTCACTGGTCAGTCTTGTTCTTGTGGAGTCTGATAAAGAGCTAACCTCTGACCAGGCTGGAGAAGAAATGGTTTTCCAATTGTCTGTCCGCCAGTGCTTGGTGTGCTGGTCTGTGTGGCTGGGGTTATGCTTCTGGGTGGCAGAGCTCCCATGAGACGAGGTGGAAGAGGCAGACAAGGAGCTGAACAAGGAGGGGTCCTTCAACACTAGCGGGGACTCCTTGAGGCAGCCAGAGCTCCCCACTGAGTCCCTGTCGTCCTCACCACTCTCTGAGGACTCGCTCTCTGACTCAGAGGAACAGAACTTGTCGTTCCTTTTCCCGAACCGCACTTCCTTGCCTTTTGTTTCTTTCTTTCGCTTCTTTTTCACTTTATTTTTTTCCTTTTGCTGCTTGGAATTAGAAGGCTCCCGTGTTTTGTTACTGGGCAACATCGTGTGTGCAGAGAGTCTCAGCTTCTCTCCTGTCCCCACAGTGACACCAACGTCCTCTTCATCTGATGTGTCTGATAAGATGCGATGAGCCGCTTTCTTTGGTGCAATTGTGTTATTTTTAGTGTAACTTTTCACTTCCATTTTGGGTATAGAAATAAAACTATTTGATTTAGTCTCTTTTCTATAATCCTTTTTCAGTAAATGTTTGTCATCCACTGGAGGGACTCTGTCCTGCTCATCATCCTCATCAAACTCATACTCATCCTTGACAGGAGTCACAGTTTTCTGGGGCTCTGGATTCTTAGCCTTGTGCTTCAGGCCTTTTTCAAACTCAGAGTCCGTGTTATTGCCATCAACTGAACTAGAAGGTGCGAACGACGGGGCGTCTTCCTCCTCTGAGCTTTCTGTTGGAAACAGGGAGAAAGGTGTCAGAGGCAGGTTCAAAACACCTAGACGTGATGGGAGAAAGCAGTCTGTAGAGGTGACCTGGAGAAAAGGTCTCCCCAATCACTCAGTCACCCTGGGAACTATGGGGAGGGAACACCCCCTGGAGAAGCACTTCACATGAGACGTTTGTGCAAAGACAAGCTGGCATCTTAGGACAGCCTGAAGGCTTTTTGGTACTGAAACTCCAGGTCCTCACAGTCCAGAAACTCCTGTAAGTACCAGGCATCTAGGAGGCTGGGACCTCATGTGCTAATATACAGATGAAAGCCAACATCACCTCTTGCATCGCATCAGTACTGGGAGGCCTACAACCCTGTAATATCACATACCCTGCTCCTGCCCCCACCACCCCCACCCTGTACACGGCCTGGTGCCCAGACACTGACCAGTCGAGCTCTCCTCACTGGATGTGTAGGTGCCCTTGCCCAATAGGAGGTTCACCATAGTCGGGGAGTTGGCCACCTTCAGCGGCGTCTCGCCCTTTCGGTTGCTCTGCTGAGGATTTCCTCCATACCGCAGCAGCAGCTTCACCACCTATAAGACAGCAGCAGGTGTGTGAGGGTAGATTCTGAGAACACTAACTGCGATGGTGCCTGTGTAAAACTGCAACCTGTTCAGAGAACCTTGTGCTTATTAACCAGGCAACAGCCTCCAGGCCAAGGGCCAGAAGCTATGTACATAGCACTACCTGACGGGGTCCCCACACCTGTGCCTTTTCCTCAGGAAGGATCCTAATGGGGTCCTGACACCCCTTCTGGGCTTTCTTGCAGGTGGAACAGTTCTAGCTCCCAGAGAAGACCTCCTCCCTCACGAAAAGCTGACCACTTTCCCAGAATCTTCTCACATAGGCTCTCCCCTCCTGCCAACGATGAGCTCACCATCCAGTGGGGTCCAGTGGTCGTGGATGGGTTCCAGCAGTTTAGGGGAATATTTTTTTTGGAGGGAGATTTGTAGAATTAGAGGAAACAAACACCAAGCTTCTCTAAGCAGGTTTACTTTATGTTTTCATTTATTTTAGAAAACAGTATCTCTTCTTTGCTTTATTTTACATGGGTAAGGATGGTCAAGTGAATGACAAACACTCAAGGTGACACTTCAGCAGCTCTGTTCAACTGTTTATAGTCAGCAACCTGTGTTTCATATGCCTAAGATAGCTGATTCACTGAACTCAAGGACAATATTAAATTCAATCTCAACTCTAAACCAGTCTGAGATTAAAGCATGAGGACAATCTTTAATAAGGACTGATGTAAACTCCTGTTACTCACATACTCTATTTTTACTCAGTAGTTACAGGTTCTACTGCTTCATTAGGACAGTCTCCTACTGCTGCTCTAACAAATCACCACCACTTTTGTCTTATACTCCACAAGTCAGAAGTCCAACATCAGTCCTGATGATCTCCCTGATGTGTGGTGCTGGCTCCTTCCTTTTCGTGCATGTAAGATTCCTTGCAGTGGAGGAACTCTGGTCCCAAGTTCTTGCTGTTGGCCAGTGGAGGGCCATCCCAGGTGCTGGAGGCCACTGCATTCTTTGGCTATGGCCCCTGCCTCTAAGGCCAGCAGTGCAGGTCAGGTCTCCCTCACATCCGCCTCTCTGGTAACTCTGACCCGGCTGGGAAAGAAGTCTCTGCTGTCAGGACCCTTTAAGGCCACTGGGCGTGCCCAGATAATCCAGGATTATGTTTCATCTCCTGGTCCTTCACTTTCTCCCATCTGCAGTCCCATTACCATGGGAGGTTGTGTGTCACAGGTGCCAGGATCAGGATGGGGATATCTTTGGTAGCCCCTTATTCTGACTCCTTCACCACATTTCCACAGTCTTTGACATTTCCCATTATAAAGGTGTTTTGTTTTGTTTTTATACATTAACTCACCTTATAAAGGGAGTTCTATTATCTTACTTTTCATTTCTAAGTATGAGGTTCAGAATATTACTTTAATAGTACTCTTTATGAAAGACACATTTTTTTTTTACTCTTTTTAAATTAACAAGTTCCTGAATTTTACAAAATTGATGACATCTGTGCATTGGATACTTTTAACTTGTGAGTTTTTCTGTTAATTTGCCCAAGGCTAAATCCAATTTAAGAATTGCTTAGTTTATTTTGTGAACTCTGGTACTTTTCAGAAACCAGGCTAAATCAGAGGTCATATCATTTCAAAGTCTTGCTGTTTTAGTTTTCAGTCACTGGAGTTTTTAAACTCTTAACATTATTCTCAGGGCCACATAAAACTGGGCATTAAATGTAGAGAACAAAACAAATCTTTTAATGAGTAGAGTAAAACTCTCAAGTCTTATAGAATCCCAAATGCTACACACACTGCTACTTTTAACTCTTCAGGAAAAGCATTGCTTGAGTTTTTTCCTTTCTGTTACCATCCCCAAAACAGAAATTATTTTCCAACTTACAAGAACTTTGGCAAAAAAGGAAATTATTTTAGTCCTTAAAGAACACTGATTAAACATTTTATAAATAGAAGATTGTTTCAAGGCATTATCCCCAAGAAGCCTTAGTGATTCAGATCTCAACCGCAAAATCAAGATGGACTTTGGTTTATGTTGAAACATTTTCTAACTACAAATTATAAAGAAAAAAAGGGTAGGATTTAACTTTTGTTAAGTGTTTATGTGTCGGGCTCTTTGTGTAGTGACCTTTTTTATGCTATCACCTTTGAAACCCTCATATTTCTATAAAGAATTTTGCATGATTTTATGATTGACAGGGCAATTTCAAGTATATTTTCTGATTCTCCTAACATCCCTGTGAAGAAGGAATTTGAACCCCATTTTACACATGAGGAAGCTGTTGTAAGAGAATGTTAAATGACCTGCCTGGGGGATAGCAGCAGTAGAGGACTGACTCGAAATCCAGAGCTCGTAATAAAGTTTTAAAATGACAATTACAAAAGTATAGAGGTTCAAATGAAGACCCTCATTCTTCCCTGCTTCATCACCTACCAGTTCATAGCCGTCCTCATTTCACCCATACCTGCCTAACCCCCACAAGTAATTTTTAGCAAATCCCAGGCATTTCATAAATTTTTCTGTATTATTTCTCTAAAAGGGTCCTTTAAAAACAAACGAAAACCAACAAAAAACCAGGCCATTATCTTACCTGAAAAGTCAACTATAATTTCTAACATCAAATATATAATCAGTGTTCAGATTTCTCCAGTTGTTTCAGAAATCTTTTAAATCAGAGCTTCCTCCCAATCTGTCTTTCCCTTTTAGTGATGTGTCGTTTTCAAATTGTGCTCTTAACACTATTGATGCTACTGGTTCCCTGGCATCTGTCCAAAAAGTGACCAGGCAGAACTGCCACAAAGGAGCACTATGGATTCAAACATTACATTCTGGTCTGCTGGTGTCATCATCATTATGCTCAACTGTCCCATCTCTTATAAAGACTGCGACAAGACCTCTTCATTGTGATCACCCTACTTTCTGGGAGCACAAGATGCACCAGGCACATCATGTGCACATCCTGCTCATACCTGGAGGCAGCCATTTCCCCCAAAAGGCCTTGTCCTCTCAGGGAAAACTGTGCACCAGGGTACTCACTACTGCTGGACGGGTTACACCTCTCAGCATTGCATCAGTCAAAGTCTTCCAGGTCTAACAAGACCAGAGGAACAAGGACAGGGTGCAGCAGCAGCCCAGAGGACCCCACTTCCTATGGGTATGATTGTTCACCTACTAAAATCCAACCATACCTGCATGGCCAGAACAAGGCCTTGTCACACATGCTGCAGACGGTGCTGATAGTCGGGACTACGAGAGGCCGGCCAGGTGCTGACCCAGGATGAGAAAGCTGAGCTGGTCAGAGAAAGCTCTGGTGAGGGGCAGACTCACATCTCAGTTACCCAGCAAACATGAAGAATAGAAAGGACAAAGAGACAAGAGCTACAGATCGATGTGGAACTCAGATGACAGGCCCACCTTGTAGTGCCCATTGTTGGCAGCGTCGTGCAGGGGTGTGTCGTCGTCTAGGCCCTTGGTGTTCACCTCTGCACCTGCGGCCAGCAGCTGCTTGGCAACGTCGTAGTAGCCCCGGTTACATGCCTCATGCAGCGCTGTCCAGCCTGGAAACAGACACTTAGGACATATGTTATTTAATCCTCAGGAACATCATTCCTGTCTCAAGGCAGCACTCCGAGAATGCTGATAACAGGACAAAGATCTGTAGGGCTTTGCTCTGCACTGAAGGGCTAGAGGTCTAGGGAAGTCCTGAATGCGCTTTAATGTGGTGCCTCTTACTTGCTCAGGAACATCTGGCTTGTTAACCTGACACATTAACCACTTGCAGGGGTGAAGACTAATGAACACAGTGTCAGCAGCAGCAGCCTTGGCCCAGCTCATCTATCAACACACAGGGAGGAAAATGTCCCATTTTGGAAACACACCCTCTGTGGAGCACACAGCTGAGGCCACATGGGGAGAACTCCCTTGGTGGCAACCTGGAGCCTCAATCTACCACCAGGCAGAGTGGCCAGAGATATTAGTGTGCAAACAGGGCCTGCCCCTGTGGACACAAATTCCAGTGCTTTGGAAAATCTTGATTTAGGAAAATTACTTTTCTTAAAAAAATTGGGTTTGGGTCAGACAACTATCAACTAGGAGCATGGGAAAAATCTAGAAAGATTCTGCATGAAGACTGCTTTGCTCATCTTATGTTCTCATTTCACTTTGAACAAACAGCTTGAATTTGTTAATGATGCATCTAGGTGTGGTAGAAGTATTTTATGCAAAAAAAGGCAATAGCGAACTGTAATCATGAGTGTCTCAGGTCAGGGAGGCACGTCCATTTTGTCTTAAATTAAAATGAGAATCTCAAGGTGAGGTTTCTTCTCTGGGAGGTAGCCAGGGCTGACAGGCACAGAGGCACCCTCTGCCTGGGCAACATGGCTTCTTTCTAAATATGCCAGAGGCACCCTCCAGTGGTCAGAAAGAATGAATCCTCTAGTATAGAATTGGGATTTATATAATACTGCACAGTACTAGCTTAAAATTCCTCAATTCTCTTTAAAAAAAAAAAAAAAACAACAAAAACCAAAAATGATTTTATTTTGAAATACTTTCCAAGAAACTGATTGATTCCTCCTCAGAAACAGCAAATTATACTGGTCTAAGAGTTAGGTCTGCCCGTACACCCAAAACACACCCACAGACCCACGCAGACCCACACAGGCCCAGGGACTGGTCTTGCTCCTGCTGTGCTGACCCCACCTACAGGCTACTGCTGCCAGGATGTCGATGGTTGGCAGAGGGCTCTGCACATCTGGGGAGGCGAGCCTCATGTTGTTCTGTGGACTTGCCTATGTGGTCCCCTTGCCCTGCTGCTTCGTGGGTGCTGTGAGCGCTCACCTGCGAAGTCCTTGACGTTGACATCGGCCCCCTCACTGATGAGCTCCTTAATGCGCCGGGCGTCCCCGCGGATGGCAGCTCGATGCAGGCGGGTCTCTCCGCGCTCGTTTCTCTTGTTCACTTTATCTTTGGTTTTTGAGGCAGAGTTAGGTGTCCCCTTCTGACACACTGTCGACTGGGAGGGGTGCTTTGGTGTTGTATCTACTGCAGGCCAAGGAGAGGACAGGTGGAGCATTAGTGGGCATAGAGCCAGTGCGGCTGGGCCTGGGGCTATCTCTACAAGGGAAAGGGGACAACTTTGCATGGGTGTCCATCCTCATGGGTCCCAGCACCAAACCTGTGGGGGCTGACCTGGGCTGTTTGCAGACTCCTCGGCCGTCATCTGCATGAGGAGAGCCACCTGCTGGCGCTCGGAGAGGGGGTAACCGGCTCGGATCCCAGACAGCCCCATGCCAAACAGCAGCCCGGACTTCCGGGTGACAGGCTCCTTCTTAATCCTCTTCCGCTCAGGACCCTGTTTCTCTGTGAGGTGGTGGAGGAGAGGGGCGGGGAAGATTTCATGCCATGGAGTCCTCGGAACACAGAGCCTTACCTTGCTTTATGGAGCCCCTGCCTCCCACCTCATGGGGGAAAGGGAAGGAACAGAGTTGGCAGCACTCCTGCTGCCCATGATCACCTCTTCCAGCAGTAACTGTGAGACACAATTCCAACACCTTTTTATCAGTCAATGAAGCCTGCTAAGCCATGGCCCCCACCAACCATTCACTCGGCTCCAGGTGCCTCCCCAGACCACCCACTGTGCGCAAGGTGGTAAGACAGCGATCACCTATGTCCTGGCTCACACAGGACAGGTCTCCATCTATTAAATCCAGGTATCTATAATTTAAATCCTTCTTCCCATCCCACCTCTAAACAGTACAGACATAAAATGGCAAACAGTTTAGAAATACATAAACAGATCAAGGCTGACTTGTAGTACTGTACCTTTCTTCTTGCTCCTAGGCACCTCCATTTCATGCCATGGCGCTTCGAGGAGCGAACCCGCCTTGTACCACGACATGGACTGAGCTGGAGGCATCTAAAGGCATCAACACAGAGCACTAACAAGACACGATGGAACAGCGTGGCCATCCCATCTCAGTCTCCTCATAACAAGCAAATCCTCCACCTATCTCACCCATTACAAAATACCCTGTCAACGGTGAACAGAAATGTATGTGCTGTGTCTTTTAATAGAGGCAGGGGTTAAGGGAGAGAAGACCCCAGACTCCAGGAACCAGGAGCCAAAAGCTCGCCTTTTTCCTTCACCACATCCTCCTGTTGAGGGAAACTTGGGGTCCATCAAGAGCATCAGAACCCTCCCATGGCCCATGCTTTCTGGATAGAGCCCCTGTGTGGAGCCAAGACATTGAGGGGTATTCTAGGTCACAGGTTGCAAACTGCAGGCTGGAAGGGAGACGCAGGTCTCTGAAACTCCTCTGAGGGGTGTTTCCTTTGCTTCTCACTCGGCGCATCTGAGGAGCTTCTCCCTCCAGGTCACTCAGCTGGTTCCCTGGCTGGGGCTTGACCCTAGAGAGGTGGGTGATGTCTGTGAAACACAGACTAAACAGATCACATGTCCACCATGTCTGCTCCCTCCTAGAACAGTATCTCTTTACTATTCACCACCTTAGGACCCACAAACATGTCCATCATTTTCCATTTTCTTAATAAGAGTTTTCCACAAATTGCTATTTCTTTAAAAAGTACTTTAAATTGTCTTTTAAAAAGCTAAAGTTGTGACTTGGTGAGATTGTTGATTCATGCATTGAGGTGATAACTCAGGCACTGCAGGCTACCGCCACCACTAGCAACCAGCAACAATTAGTTTTTAACCAATCGACAAGCACAAGTCCAAGAAAGGAAGTAAATTCTATAAAGAATGCTCTCTGTTGATGACCAAGGACCCCCTTCCCCAACCCCCCGACTCATCTGTCCTCATTCTATCTACAACCAACCTTCTCTTCTCAAGAGGCAGAGAGCCTCATGGTGCATCCTCTGCACAAGATGATGAACTAAGACAGCAGCAGCTCTGGCCCAGTTGCTTCCTAAGTTCCAAGAAGCCACACCCCACTTTAGAGGTCACTGGAAGCCACAGTACTTGAATCAGGGCATTTGGTTTAATCACTCACTCACAGCTGAGTGCTCCACTCTCATGCCCCCCATACTCTGCCTGCCTTCTCTACATTTACCCACTGGCCATTCATTGCTTGCTACACAATACATTCTAATGAGGAAGATGATGGAGCTTTCCCCTGCCAAGGTATAAACAATGATAGAAACAAGACCTGTGGAACAACTGGACCCACCTCCATGGCTACTACACAGGCACAAACCAACTGACCAGCTTCCCTCTATAGACAGGGCAGAGGTGCCCCACCACTGAGGTGTTACCAGCATAGGGTTCTGAGTGTTCACTGTCTTCCCCTCACAAGAAGGCAAGAGGAAGGCACTTACATGTACACACCCTATGCTCTGCAAACTGGACCCACTTCTGTCCAGTCTCCCGGGAAGTACTGCTTGGTCTCAAACAGCCTCCAGCCTCTCAGGGGCTCTCGCCCACCATGCCCCCAAAGAGCACACACAGTTGAAGAGGCCTACTGCCTCCCCCTCACCTAGGACCATGGAGTCAGGAAGTTCACTGGGAAGAGGATGCAAGCAGAACCTCAGAAAAGCAGTGTGAAGAATTCATGGTTGTGGGTGATATTTGCTGGTTACACTATTCACTTCTAAGGCAAAAGTGCTGCTTCTCTGCTGTGTGGATGCAAGGGGTGCTAAGTAGACCCAGGAGAGGGTAGAGTAGAGTCTAGGTAGAATGTTATCTTTAGGATAGATATGACAACAATTTTTAAGATGCCAGAGGAACCAAGCAGAAGGCACTAGAGGCACTGTCTTCAGGTGCCAGTACAGTAATGAACTGTTTAGGGGTCAACATGGTAGGAGAGGGACCTCCAGAAGCTCACCCTACATTTCTCAAGAGTGGCAGCTGAATACTCATGGTCTTCTGCCTAGAGGGCTTTCTGCAGCAATAGAATTTGTTCTCTGCTGCAGACCAGGAGCCAATGGTACCGGATTTTGGTCTCAGGAAGGGACAAAGGTCAGGTGTGGAGTGTGGGGACAGCCATGTGTACAGGGTGGGTAGTTGGCCCCTCCTCACAACACCACACCCCACTGCCATTCCTCCCTCTGCTTCTGCTGTCATCAAGCTTAGCAAAGGCAGGATGTGTCTTGTTTCCCTCCCATGGCCTCAAGAGCTGTGAGCACTCTCGATGATGCTGAGGGAAGGATGGAGATGCTCTCTACTGGTAATGGAATCATATCCTCACAGGAGCTTCACACTGTCCCAACATGTGAAAAGGAAGCAACCTTCTCAAAGAGACCTCCCTGGGCTTAAACTGGATCTTTTATGTGTTCTAACACAGGGAAACCCCAAAATGTAATCAGATCTGAGTTGCCAATTCACTGATGATGAAATATCATTTTCTACAAGCACCTGAAGATACCAATATCTAGAAGAGTCTTAGTATAGCCAAGCTGTGAGTCTCAGGGTGGAGGGAGAGCTCTTGGAAATTAGGCCCACAGAGGGAGCCTCTCCATGTTGGCTCAGCTTCAATGAGGTTGAGTAGCTGAGGCCCAACATGCACACAGAAGTGGTCTCACTGCCCTTACTCCTAGAAACCACGCAGCCCAGCTGGCCCACTGTGTCCTATTGGCAAGGGCAAACCCAGAGGCCAGCCCAAGTGAGACCAACCCCTTGGCATAAGGATGCAAAACCAGTCTTCTATCCCAGGTGGGCAACAGACCCCCCCCATTGGCCAGTGCCTCCAGGGGCCAGTGTAATGCGAAGTGCAGGGCAAGAGGAAGAACACCTGATGCAACTGCCAAGCTCCTATGGCATTCTGCTAATCTTTTGTTTCTAATACCCAGGAAACAAAGAACTTAAGAATTCCATATGGCATTTGCCATGTTGCAAAGTGGCAAATTGGCAGGTCTGTGTGACAGCAGAGCAGCAAGTGCAGGTTGAAAGCACAGCTCTGACAAACCAGGCTATGAAAACTACCCCCAGGTTTAGATTGGGGACAGAGGGGGGAAGGCAGGCCTAAACTGCAAAGTAGGGCCTGTGATTTGCAGCTTGCACATGCTTTTAAGAGCTTCGAGGGCTTTGCAGGTGACAGCAATGTGGAGCCCAGAGGCAGTGTTCCAGGGAAGGTGGCGTACTGAAAAGCATGAGTGGGAAATAGCTGGGCCCAAGATCCCAATGGCCAGAGTAGAGCTGTCTTCTGATTGGATTCTTCCTTCTTGTTCCCTCAAGTCTGTCTACTGTCTTCCTCATTACTACTGGTATTCCAACTTCAACTGTGGCACTTCTTTTAGGCTACTGGGTGAAAGATGGTTTCACATGAACCTGGACAGTCCCCCTCCATCACCTTTAGGAAAACACAGTAAAGTGACAGCACCTTGTATCTCTACAGCACCTTTATTCTTGTGCACATTCATCTCTGGTCTCTGTGACGTCAGTGCACATTTTATCATCCCTTCTTGGCATGTGGTCACCCAGCTGGCAAATGCAAGAATCCCCACCCTCCCCATGTCATCAGTGGGTTTCCTACTAACCCCCTTTTCTCCTCATCCCAGGCTTTCCGAAACATACTCCTTCTACATTCTTTACTGCAGCTGTTGGGCTAGAATGGGGCCTTTTCCCAAGGAAGTGGTGCTTGCCAAGGGCAGATGGTTCTGAGAGATCTTTGTGTTCTGGAGTCAGCATCCAGAGTCCATTTCCTGCCATTGAGTTTCACTCCCCTGTAGAACTCAGATGCATCCACCGGAGAAAAGACCTAATGGAGTTACAGCAAATTCTGGCAGCAAGGACACAGTGTGAACTTCTGGGGGAAGGTTTCCCCATCAGAACCCATCAAAAGTATTCAGTTCTGTGGAGTGGTGCTGGCTTCTGGCTTCCACGGTATTATTGGGAAGGTAATGTCTCCTCTCTCTGGCCACTTTTAACATTTTCTCTGTATAATTTCATCACAGAATATTTACCTATATTACCTGTATAATCATTTCTCCTTCCCCTGCTCATAATTTACTATGCTCCCTGAATTGAGGACTCCTGTTTTCACAGATATGAGCTTCTCTGAGCACCAGTGCCCTCATTTCTTTCCTTGTTTAGATGCCAACATTGAGCCTCAGTTTCTCCTCCACATTTTGAAACCTCTTTCATGTTTCATATCTTTTTTCTTTCTATGTCTCAGTCTAAGCAATTTCTTTAGTTTTAACTTCCAATTCACTAATTCTTTCTTATATTATATCTTGGGAGTCATGGGTATCTGACTGACCTGCGATGTTGACAGCATGGGGCTGGCTATCTGCTGGAGCACAGCCTTACAGGGAGCTAGGGGAGGCCATGATACCCTGTGGACTTACGCCTTTTCTGCAACTGGGGGAAACAGAATTTTAAATAAAGGGAATTTTCCTTTACTAGTCCAAACTCACTTTTGTGTAATGAAGGAACTGCTCAAGTTTAACGAGGAAAAATAATTGGGAAATAGCTGAGCAGAGGACAATCACATGGCATTCTTAATTATCTGGAAATATTTTACTTGGATGTGCTTCTTTATGAGTGACTTCACATGGTTCATCGGATAACCGGGCTTTCAGTCTTGTACTCTGACCACCATAAGAGGGGTGTATGCTGGGCTCCCTCCACCTCCTTCTGCCCTGTAGCCCCACTGGCTGTTCATCAACATCCATATCTCACCTCTCTTCTGTGTAACAGAATTCATCTTTATTCCATGGTGATGGCAGGAATGGGCAGAAACCAGGTCTGGCCATGCAGTGGAGGTGAGAGCCACAGAGAAGTGGGCCTGGCCTTATGCTTCTTCTCGACTCTGCTTTGAGACAGGAGGTGACCAGGCACTGGGTGATGACTGGGGTAAGGCTTCCGGCTAGAGGTGGCTAAAGCATCTCATGCTAGTCTTTCTAGCTTTGGAGGCTTGTCAGAATGCAACGGCCAGGTCCTGAGAGCTGGGAGGGTCATACTGTGGGTGGCACCTACACTTTTCAGCCAGAAGGTTCCCAGTGGTGTCGCTCTCCCACAGCGCCACCTTGCTCTCACTCCAGCACGGTCCTGCACTTGGTTGAACAAACAGGAGAAGTCCCTTCACTGTCATGCACAAGTCACCTCCAGTGCTCAGCAGGGCATGGTGATGAATTCCAAAAAGTTCTGCAGATGCCAGCAGCAGAGATAATGTCTTCCTTTCATAAACAGGGGACAGCCCTGGAGAAAGTCACAAGAGCTAGCCTTTCCCATCTTACAGAACCAGGGTGATCATGACTTCAGTAAGTTAGTGAATGTTCCCAAACCACAAACACTGAATGAATGAGCAGTTTACATTCCAACACTGCTGAATAAACAGATACCAGAGCCAAGTTTTACTCACCAGTAAAAACTAAGTAAGAAACTTTTACTTTTTTCTCATTCCAAAGACACATTCAGGTGTTGGGAATAGGCTGCTGCCAGCTCTTAATTCCTCTGGTAGAGCAGCTCTCAAGGGGGAGCCCATGTGGCCTCTGGAGACAAGCAGGGTCCAGCTGTGATTTCAGGTAGGAAGCAGCAGACTAATGTTCAGATTAAGGGATGGAAAACTTGACGGAGCAAAAGGCTTATATAAGAAGCCTGAAGACATAGGTAATCATCTAAACCAAACCAAACAATATTTATTTATAGATTTTTCCAAGTTGTGGGGAAATGTAAACATATAAAAAGTAGACAGAACAGTTTAATCCCCAGCAAGTACAAGACATCGTAGCATTTCATCATGAGCACCCTTAAGTGGTAATACATCAAGACCAGCAGCAGGCAGCCTAGGTAGACTGAGCTGCCCGGAAGGGTGGTTCTGCTGGGATGCCCTCCTCTCTGGTGGAAGGGTTGCCTTCTTTTGAGGTCACAGGAGGAGCCAGCTCTGGGTCTGCTTCGTTTTCCTACACAGACAGCAAGACTTGCTTCGGGCCTAGGCCAGAGGAGCCAAGATGCAGCATGTGTAGCCTGCGCTCAGTGCAAACAGAGACCTGGCTCTGGGGCATGCTCTGGCTAGAGCCTCCAGAAGGACACAGAAGTAGTTCCTGACACACGATCACATTCACTTGGATGTGAGCTGTCCAGGGTACTATGTAGGCAGCTAAAATGACAAACCATCTTAGGGTGGAGTGGCTTTGATCAGGCTTGGATGTGCAGGGTATTTCCAGCTTTCACCATAGACAGAGTTGTGTTGTTGTTGGCAATCCGCCCCCAGCCCTGACTAAGCGCTATGGAAGCTGGCCTCCTGTGGCCTGTGTCACATGCAGACACTCCTGAGGGTCTAGGAAACAGGAGAAGGTTCTTAAACAGCATGGTGGTCTTTGGAGGAGGTTCAGTAGCCTATCCCAACTCGGGGAACAGCCAAGGAAAGTCACTATTTGCCACTCAGTACCCCAACTTCTGGAGACTTCTGCTGCATTCCCTTTTGCAGGGAGTGCTAGACCACATCTTCCAGCAGAGGGTGCTGGAGGAACAGACAGGAGCAGGACACAGGGCAGTCACATATCTGGTGTCCCTTCAGGTCTGCCGCTCCTGTGGACCCTCCCCTCACCTAAGAGGACCAATTTCTCACTCAGTCACTGATCAGAGTTAATAATTCTCTCCTATGTGGCTTCTCCCTTCTCCTAACAAGTGGAGACACAGCCCTGCGGTGGTAGCGAGGAGTGTATGCTTCTCAGAGAAATGGCCTCAGTCCATCTCATCTCATTTCTGAGCAAAAACAAAATGCTTCTACAGTTAGTGCCATTAGTGACTAGCTCAGATATCCTTTTACCAGGAAGTGCAGGTAGGAAGAAGACAGGTAATCAGTAATTAACCATGGTCTGGGGGGGCCAGGAAGACCCAGGCAGAGGGCCTCTCACAACTCTGCATGATGCACAAAGATCAACTAATTTTAGAGGCTTCTGATACAAGCGATACCCAACATGCACCGGAATCATCTCATTAGAAAATCTAGTTTTGTTACATTAACAGAACACATGTATGAGAGAGTTGTATATTCAATACCTGACATAAATCCTCACATGCCTCCAATAGGAAAATAAACATGGAACAGGAGAGCAAATATTATATTTCATATGTATTCAAAATCTTTAACACAGTCCTTGGCTGGAAAATTCTATTTTGTAAATGTTCTTCACTTTTTTTGTACCTCACAGTGATTTTCTATGTGCCCCAATTATCTTCTAGACACCTCCGAGAGTCAGTGTGGACGCCTCCTGCTGAGACACTAACCATCAACAGCCAGATCAGTGAGGCTTTCTGGAGCACAAAGAGCCCTGAAGCCACCAACACGATATAATGGGCCCTGCAAAAAAAATCCTAGCAACTAAACAGGGTGGGCAGCCAAGAATGTCCTCCCCCAGGCATGCTCTGCAAGAATGCAGCTGCATCACCTCTGCTCAGATAGCACATTCTCCTGGGAGGTGGAAGTTCTAACACTTTCTCCTTGTCTCTAAAAGCAAGGCTCTGGGGATTCATAGGAATTTCCCAAAGGCCTGACACCAACCATCCAGATAGCCAATAACCAAGAGCAACAGCACATCCTCCACAACTAGAACTGGCACAAGCACCAGAAACAGGAGAGAATGTCCAGGCCTGGTCTGATCTCTGGACCTAAAGTCTGAGTCACAGAATCCTTGTGAACCCCTCCGTTCTGGCAGGAACCCTGTGCCCGCCCACGTGTATCCACTCCCTCCCTCTGCTCCACTGCTCATCCACGGAGTATTGGTCCCCTCCCCTTGTACACCCATCCCTTCCCATCCCCAACATGCCTGCTCAGTGACAGAAGCCACAGGCTTAGTCCAACCTTTATGAAGGACCCCACAGAGCCCATGCCACCTTCCTCATATACCAGTTGGCAAAACCAAATCCACTTCACTGGCTTTTAAACAAAGTTTCTGCCCAGCTACCATGAACCTGCTCCTTTGGGGAGTACCTGCACAGCAGGGTGTGGGTGAGGGACCTGAGGCCTCTTGAAAAGCTGTGACACAGCTACTCATTTCCAGGCTGTTCCCTCTGCCATTTTCCCCAATTTTCTTACACGTTTATCTTGTTTCAGTAGCTGCCATAAATCCTGATGTGCGGGAAGCCACCACCCACACCCCATCCTTGCAGGGCCTCTGCTCCCTGTCCTATGGCTGCATTGTGTGAAAGCTAGGGCACATCGCACAGCGCTGGGTTTACCAAGGATCCATGGCCCTCTGCACGCTCTGTGCCTCTTCTCACCCATAGCCTACAACTGGTCTACAAGTCTAGAGAGCAGTCAGATGACCAGCAGGCTGGGAAGGCCCCTGGGAAGAGAGTACAGGCGGCAGGACAGTCTGGGTTACTGCCTGGATGCAGCTTCTGTCCCATTGAGCAAGCAACTCAAGATGGAACCAGCTTGGAAATGCACACACCAAATATTACTAACCTCTCACGTGCACAAAGACATGCACGCATACATGCAGATACAGGTACACATGTGCACACACGAGTACAGGCAACGTGCTCACATACATACACACTCCCACGCACACATAAACATGTACACACATGGCAATGCACGTGCGCACACTCGCACATGTATGCGCGCGCACACACACGTGCATGCCCAGGGCCCACCCACACTCAGAGAAAGACTGCACTGGCTCCTATTCACTTTCAGTGGTCCCTTCTTCTATACTGGCTTTAATTTATATGGGTTTAACAACTGGGTTTAATTTATATGCTTTTGTAGCCCTGAGGGAAACCAGGTTCACCCTCCAATTAAAAACTCTCAGGGGACTAAACAGAGCACAGAGTTAGGTGCCTGGGAGCCTCAAGGCTAGACACACACTGGGAGGTCCCCTGGGTGTGCTGGGGGATAGGGGACCATTTCTACTTTGCACACTTATGCAGATTCTCTGTGTGTGAATCTTTACTGTCAGCTCCAAGTCGCCCTGAACATCAGGTAAGAGAAAAAGGAGTTGTGAGGCCTTGCTCTGGACCTCCCCTCAGGTCTGCAGCAGGACTCCTCTCTGCCAACAGGTCTGGGGGCATCTCCCAGGCCAGGTCCAGTGTCAGGAGATCACTGAAGGATACAGATGATCAAGGACACTTTCTATGGAAGAGAAGAGTCTGGGACAGGTGTGATGTGGGAAGAAGTTGGGTGAGATGGAGGTAGTCAAGAGGGAGCAAGTAAATGGGAGACAATGGGAGGGGAAGAGGCAGTTCCAGGTGCCTGGTACCTGTGTCCGAGTCCTTCTGCTCTCCATTGGCCCCCACGGTGAAGGGCAGCTTCCGTTTGGTTGCTCTCTCTCTCACCTCCTTCCCTCCATCACTGCGGTCCAGCTTTGGGGTCTTGGTTAGAGAAACTTTATCTTTATCCTAGAAAAGAAAGTGATATAAGACATCATTCCCAGATTAAAGTATCAAAATCCTCATGTTTACCACGGTTTTGTTTATGTGCCAGTTGAAGCAAACCTCTTATTTGGGCAATGAACAGTCCCTCCTGCTGCCAGGCTCAGGCATACACATGTGGCTTCCTCCATCTTCCCAGGGACTGCAGCTGAGCTCTGTCTCGCATAGCCCCACTTTTTGTCCTGAACCCAGAGGAATCTTGAGAAATACGGCTAACAAATATTCTCATTGAGTATGAAGAAAGAATAGCATACAGAGATAGAGATGCCTTTAAACTCTTTTTCCCAGGGAGAGATCCAATAACGAGGTAGTGGGCCTCAAAAGGGGGTTGTGGACAGTCCTGATTTCTACCAGAAACTCACCCTGTGGAATGAAGGGGCCCAGCTACCCTGCTTGCCTGGGCCTCCCACCACCCACGGTGTGTCCGTCCCCCAAGATGCTCCTCTCCCTGTTTCCGGTAAATGGCCCCACATGATCGCCAGTGCTCATACTGTGTCTGGCCTCACCACAGGCCTGTGATACTGTGGGGCTGTCTTTAGGACAGATCCTACATGCCAAGCATCAGTTTCAGAGCAGAACCCATAGCTGCAAACCCTGAGCAGGTGACCAACTCCAAAGCAAGAGCTAACTGGTGAGCAAGTGGAACACATCCCCTTCTTCCTTGGTCTAATCTCAAGGTTGGTCTTTCCTGCAGAGTAAGGACCTAGAAGCCCCAATTCCAGCCCCACCCTGACCAGCTGGCCAACATTTGGCAAATCTAACACTGCTTCCACCTCAGTGTCATCAAATGTAGAATGAAAGACAGTGCCAACCTCAAGGGGATGAGTGAAGGGCTCAGTGCACAGTGGGCACAGAAATCAGCCACTCACCGTGCAGTACTATTCATGTGTAGAAATAGCAGGCCCTAGGAGGGAGGTGAGGGTAGCACAGTCCAATTCCAAAATGCAAGGTGTGTGTATGTGGGGATGATGATGAAACGAGCACTGTTTGGAGACAGGAGCTCTTGCCTCACTGGCTGCAGCACCAGGGCACCCTGGATCCAACCGATCAGCAGACAGCATTGTCCTGGGTAGTGGTGCTCATGGAGTTTTCTACATTCTAATCAACCCTTAGACTCATTTGCTCCTAGCACACACAGACTGGGCAGGGGTGGGGGGGTAGGGGGGTGGGGGGAGAGAAAGAGACATCAGGACTCCAGCCTCCCCATACAGTCTACACTGCATGCATTAAGAGGCTCTGGGAAGGATGTGTATCAAGCCCCGTGCACACTGCCCACCCCACTGGTCAGCATACTTGGTGCACTGCAGAAGATAGTACTGCTACAAACATTCCCTGCCAGCAAGGTTTCTTTGTGGAATTTTCTCTAGGGAAGCTGCTAGTAAGCACAGTACAATCACAGCCATGTCTCCATACCACCCATGCTGTCCTCACAGTCCCTGGTCCTTGCAGAGCTCTTGGGAGGAGCCACCTGCAAGCACAAAGCACCATGGCATTCCCACCTCTTGTGGTCACAATAATCCTCCAGCTTCATCAGTCAGCCTCGGCACCCACCAATCTTAACCCTACCAGACCGCTGTATCGATTTTTCACTGATTTCCAAATCTGCCGCTCTACTAGTGTACCTAATTTTCGGTTCTTTGCCTCGTATGTGAAAGAAATGACTCCAAGTTCCATCTTACTCTAACCACTTGTTTGCATGTAACTCACACTTTTCTATATCATGTTGATTTTCTTCTCTTTAATGCTCAGGAGCCCAGGTATAGGGGACAGTTAGGTTCAGGGCTCAGGTCTGGTAGGGTCAACAGTTAATGAGAGACACTCTCAAGTGACCAGGGAGATTTCTGCCAGCTCCAAGGACATATGGAATGCAGAGAGGGGCCACTGGACAGAGTTTGAGCCAAGAGCAATGCTGCTAGAATGAGGAAGGACTCCTGGAAGATGGAGCCACATAGATGCTAGATGCACCATCTCACCCCACAGTGCACCTGGGGTGTCAGGACACAGCCATGCCTATCACTATCTGCACCCAACATTCCAGCAGAAGAATGGACTTATCAGCAAAAACCCCAAAATGCAATAGTCACTTGCTCACCAAGAAAACTCTTTGCCTGAAACCTATGTAATCCTTGCTAACAGATGTCCCCCCAATAAATCTAACAATAAAAATGAATTTTAAAAAAGAAAAGAAAAGAAAACTCTTGGCCCAGTTGGTGAATCTGATCTACAGATGCATAAAAAATGTACTACAGACAATAACAACAATGTATGCAGGAATCCAAAAAATTTTTAAAAATCAATGTAATTCACCACATGAAGAAAATAAAGAAAATCGTATAATCATCTCAAGAGCTGCAGAAAGGGCCTGTGATAAAATTCTACATCGAGAGAGAGAAGGGACCCTGACAAAGGGGATTCTGTACCCGGCAGCTGATACCTTGCTCTAGTGCAGAAGACTGGGTCCCTTACTCTGAGAGGGGACTGAGGCAAGGATGCCTATTATCACCACAGCTACTGAAAAAACAAAAAAAATTTTTCAAAAGGTTAAGATTTTATCTACAAAGTTTTGTTGTAGAAAATAAAAATTATTTTTAATAATCGAAGATCTGAATATGCACTTTGCAAAAGAAAATATCCAGATGAGAAGCATGACAATTAAGTTCACGAACTCATCCTAGAAGAAGTGCTACATACCTCGCTGCTGAGTATCATTACAGTCACCTTCGAAGTACTCCCCCTTGGGAAGCTATGCACCAATGCAAGCGCCCAGTTCACTCTTCAAAGCAATTTTGGAACTCTTTTTCTGGAATGGCCATCAGAGCTGTCATCATATGACCCTTAGTGTCATCAAAATGTCTTCAGTATTTCCTTTATCTTTGGGTAAAGAAAAAAGTCATTGGGGCCAGATCAGCTAAGTTGGGAGGGCGTCCCAACACATTTATTTGGTTAGTGGTTAAAAACTCCCTCACAAAAAAAAACAAAAACAAAAACAAAACTCCCTCACAGACAGTGCTGTGTGAGCTGGTGCATTGTTGTGATGCAAGAGCCATGACTTGTTGGTGAAAAGTTCAGGTCATTTTCATCTACCTTGTTCACGCAGCCTTTTCAGCACCTCCAAATAGTTGAGTGTGTTTTGTCCAGTTGGTACAAATTCATAATGAACAATTCAATCCCTCTGATATCAGAGAAGGTTAGTAATATCGTTCTGACTCTTGATTTGGAGTGATGGAACATTTCTGGTGGAGAACTGGCTGACTTCCATAGTGCACTTTGATGCTTTGTTTCAGGGTCATACTGGTACACCCACGTTTCATCACCAGTCATAACATGGCCTAAAACATCATCTTGCCTCTGCAAAAAGTCTTGGCAAACTTGGACTCTCCTTTGCTTTTGTTCATCGGTGAGCTCCTTTGGGACCATTTCTGCACACACCTTTCTCATCCTGGGATTTTCAGTTAAGATTTTCTGTTTCTCTATCAATGTGTACTTGCTCTGCTATACTTCTCAGTAAGCCAACAATTTTGATGCATAATCTGAAGAATTTTTGCAATGTCTTCTGTAGTTCTGCTCATTACTGGCTATCTTAACCCCTCTTCAGTGACGCTTTCTCTCCCCTCAAAAATCTTTTAATCCTTTGCACACTGCTGTTTTCTTCATGGCATCATCCCCATAAACTTGGACTAACAAGTCCCTGATTTCACCTCCACTCTTACCAAATTTAACAACAAATTCGATGTTTGTTTCTTGCTCTAATTCAAGCTCCGACATTCTCGCGCTGGCACACAAAAACACGCAACAATAAACAATGCCACTCAGCAAGACACTGCCACACATCAACATAAACACAGCTGTGAGACACAGATATACCAAGGTTATGAAACCTTACTGAGTTGTTTGCACAGTGCTGCCAATGTAAGCACATGGTGGCAAGTTCATGAACTTAATTGTCAGACCTCATAGCCAATTAACATTTGGAAAGTTGTTCTGCATTAATACAGAAATACACATTAAAATCACAAGATGATCTAGATATTTCCACCAGAATGGTTAAAATAAAAAGGACTGACAGTATCTAATGTTGATAAGGATGCAGCAGTGAAACGAACTCTTGAGATATTGTTGGTGGGACTGAAATGGCACAACCACTTGGAGAGTTTCTAACAAAGTTAATGAAATGAGTGCACAGGTTCACAAACTAGCACAATGATGTTCACAGAAGTTTTGTTCGTAACAGTAAAAATATGAAACACCAACTTGCCCATTAAAAGGCAAACAGATACATTACTTCCAGTGTAGGCATAAAAGGAATATTCGACAGCAATAAAAAAGATATTCGTAAATGCAACAACATGCATGACTCTCCTATGACACCTCTAGGAGCAGAACAGTGTTGATGCATCAGTAATTACATTGTGACAATTCTGGGCCACACAAATAAAGTCCCCTCTGTGACCACATTTTAGCTCAATCCCTTTTATTCCTTCCTCTTCCCACTGAAGGATAACAAAGAAATATGAATCTTAAGATGACAGCATGTATACCACAAAAATACAAAGGAATATACAATTAAAGGATTCAAATTAGTATGTCAATTACAGAAGTTGCTAGATATAGGAAGTAACTGATGTCTGCTGACTACAAACAATTACAAAATGGTATTAAAATATCACTTATATAACTATCAAAAGACATCACATATATAGGAATAAATCTAACAAAAGACATTTAAGCCCTCTACACAATTACAAAACATTACTGAGAGAAAATAAAGAAGACAAAAATGGAGAGATATGTTCATGGCAAGAAAACTCATATTATGAATATGGCATTCTCCCCAAACTGATCTTTACATTCAAAGCAATCCAATCAAAATCCCAGCAGGCTTTTTGTGGAATTCAACCAGCTTATTCAAAATGTATATGGAAAAGCAAAGGGCCAAGATAGTAAAGATAATTCTGAAAAACACCAAAGTTCTATAAATTAAACTACCAGAAATCAAGACTATAAAATTATTGTCATCACAACAGGTGGTCCTGGACCAAAAACCAAAGATTCAGAACAAAGGGCATGACTGGAACCCCACCTGGCTGGTGATAAAGGTTCTGCTACAACACAGTGGGAGAAAGGGGGTCTGAAAGTCACAATGACCATGTGGTCATTCATAGAAAAGAAAATAAACCTTGATCCATACCTTATACAACAAACCAAAAATTAATTCCAGATGAATCACAGGCTGAAAGCTTTTAGGAGATAGTACAGGAGAACATCTTCATGACCAGTAGGCAACAGAAAAACGCAAACAAAACCATGGGATATCACTACACACCCACTAGCGTGACTAAAAGTAAACCAATACCATCAAGTATTGGCAAGAATGTGGATGAACCTCAACTCTCAACAGCTTTTCGGACTGCAGAACTGGTACAGTAACAAACTATTAAACCGTATCTACCACTGTGAAAAAACCTAATGTACATATGTTTATGTCATTACTCTATTATATCTCAAACTGGAAAGAACCCAAATAAATTGCTGAACATTCATACTACAGAGCAATAGAGGGTGTGAACTGCTGGTAAGAAAAAAAAAACCTGTAAATCAGATGTTATGCTGAACAACTGATCCCCTCATGTAAATCCCAACAGTGAGAACTTATCAACAGTGATAGAAGAAAGAATAGAGGTCACTTTGGTCAGGAGTGTTACTGCACACTGCACAGGAATGCTCTCAGGAGACTGGCAATGCTGGTATATTTTGATCTGGATAGAGAATTATCCTTGGTTTTAAAAATGAAATATAAGATATAATGTGCATTTACATTTCACTAAAAAAGTTCACAAGAAGTTTTAAAATCCCAGCTCACCTTACTAGTTGAATGGAGAAAGTAAATACCTGCACTGCACCTGGAGTGCAGCAGGGGCTCAGCCCTCAGCTGCACAGCAGAAGCTAGGCTCTCAGGGCAGACCTAGGTTCAGAACCTTGCTGAGCAGCGGGCCTGGGAAAGGGCTGAGCTTTCCTCACTAATAAAATAGGAATCATAACAGGAACCACCTGTACATATTACAACATATTTTAATTTTCTTTAGGATAAATGCTAAAAGAATACCTGTAACAAATTCAATCATATTAGCCACTTCCATGTCAGCCCCTGATATGCCAGAAAAACTGCCAGGGTATTAACAGCTAGCATGGGACAACCAGGTATTGACTCGGTTGGCCCCGTATTTTCTCAAGTATCCTCATAATAAGCTTGAGGAGGGGGTTCCGTATACATCACATACAAAGAGAAGGCTAGTTTGTAATCTACCATCACACCATGTTTTCCACACAGAGGAGAAAAGAAAGTTGGAGTAATTGCTTGGAAGATGGTCATAGACCACTTGACACATTTAACTATGATTAACTAACTCTTATCTACAAATGACCAACAGAAAAAGAATCCAACAGAAATGTAAATTTTATCAACCATTAAAAACAGCAAAAATAAGTCAATCCAATTGTTCCACCTCCATCTGTTGCAAAGATTACCCTTTCCCACTTGAGACGTCTAGTGTGTCTTTGTTGAAAGCACTGACCATATGAGGTTGGATAATTAATTTCATGAACTCATGCCAGAAAAAGTGCTACATACATCATTCCTGAATATCACTATGGTCATCTTTGAAATACTCCCCTTGGGAAGCCATTCTCTGATGCCAGCACCTAGTTAACCCTTCCAAGCAATTTTAGAACTCTTTTCTGGAATGGCCATCAGAGCTGTCATCTAACATAAAATTCGCAAACTTGCCACCATGTGCTTACGGTGGCAGCACTGTACAAACAACGCAGTAAGGTGTCATAACGGGTTATGTGTCCATTCTAGAAAAAGAGTTCCAAAATTGCTCTGAAGGGTGGACTGGGCACTGGTGTCTAGGATGAGCTCATGAAATTAATTGTCCAACCTCGTACATGTATGGGGTCTATCTATGGATTCTGTTCTATTCCACTCATTGATATGCCTGTCCTAGGCAAATATCTGGGTCCTCTCAATTTCCGTATGAATTTGGAATCAGCTTATCAATTCTTACCAAAAAACCTACAAGGATTTTGAGTGGCATTATACTGAATCTATAGATCAACTGGGGGAGAGATGATATCCAAATAATACTGAGAGTTTTGTGACAAATGAACATGGTATAACCTCCCCTTTGTTTAGGCATGCCTAATTTCTCTTAGCAATGTTTTGTAGCTTTCAGGATACAGGTCTTCAGTCAAATTTATCCCTAAATAATCCATGTTTTTATGCTATTATAAGTGTATTTTTACATTTTAATAACCAATTGTTTAATAGTATTTAGAAATATACTTTGCATACTGGTTCTGTATTGTGCAACCCTGCTAAACTCACTCCTTAGTTGTTGGAGTTTCTGTAGAGATTTCTTACAATTTTCTCCATTAGATGATCATGTTGTCTGGGAGAAAAGACAGCTTCACTCCTTTCCAACCTGTGTGTCTCTTATTTCTCAAAGGCCTGACCTGCCTTCACTTGTGAAATTTGATGTGAACATCTGAAAGTGTCAGCATCTGCATAATAATACCTAGTGAGTGCCCAGTGTACCGGCACTCCTCACTTAACTACCAAGTTCCGTTCCCATGACTAAGTTGTTAAACGAACTGATGAATAAGCGAAGAGCTTAACGGCAGATGTCGTGGTGTGTCGTGGCACCACAGAGTGTATATTTTTCAATAGGTATCCCAAGACACTACCCTTAAAAATAAAATACATCGTCTTGCATGACTCTGAATACTTTGTGTACTGAATACTGACTGACTGTGAAAACAAGACAAAGACAGAAAGGAGATTCCCGAGACTCACACAGACTGAGAAAGTAGGCCATTGCGGATGACAGTCTGGGGCTCCTGAGGACCCAGCCTAGAGGCAGAAAAAGCAGCTGGGAGGGGCTGCAAGAGCCCCCAGCACAGGAGCAAGGCACAGGTGGGCCTCTCCCCCATTCTGTATGCACAGCTACCCAAACCTCTTGGAAAGAAAATCCATAAGGAGACCTGGGGCAGTACACGGCCATCCCAAGCTGCACCCAGACTGTTCAGAGGCCTCACAGATGTATGTACCTTCCCATGCATGTGCTCAGACCAAGCTTAAGCCTCTGCCAGCCTGCAGCTCCATGCTGGGGCTCCCACCTGTTCCTGCACGAGGCATGAGACACTGGGGGATACAGCAAGTGGGATAGGATGTTAGGACACAAGTGCCCAGGCATCAGTGTCTCAGAGGCCTTTCTGGTCTTTCTAATGAACACCTAAGCACATCTACGTTCATGAACTGTTTGATTGTTTAACCTAAAACTAAATGAATACATGGCTCTGTGCTCAGTAATTTTCTCATGTGGAAAACATGCTAACCTCACAACCCCACCAAACCCAGGGTATCATCAGAGACGTTAGCATGAACTAAAGCAGCAGCAGGAAGCACCAGCAGAGACTGGACAGGCAGCGGTCCTAAAGCTTCTGTTCATACCCCTGTGTCAGGAAAGACAGGGGCTATTAGGAGGGCAGGGAGAAGCCACTTAGAAGAACTGATAACCTGGAACTGCAAGAGGTGACCCCTGAGCACTGAGGCCTGGGGCTGAAAATCAGACTGGTTAGTGTGGATGGCCTGCCACAAGGGCATCCAGGGAGACAGGGAAAGAAGTCAAGAAATAAAGGATTAAAGAATGGTAACAACAGGGTAGTGCCAGCCCAAGGGCAAGCACTATTATCTCGTTTCACCACAACTGTATGAGATGCTCTTGTTCCTACTGCAGAGATGAGGAAATGAGTTTCAGGGCAGATAAATGACTTACTCATAGTCACAAAGAAACACATGGCAGAGCCTGAGTTTGAACCTCCACCAGTCTGATTCCAAGTCCACACTCATTGGGCTGGACAGTAAGTGCACTCCCCAGAGCCCAGTGTTACCCTACACTGCAAGACAAGAATGTGCCCCAGAGCTCAGTTCATCCCACACTGCAAGTAAGACAGGAAGTATGTGCCCTAGAGCTCAGTGTCACTCCACACTGCAGGACATGAGCCTAGTGTCACCTCCCACTACAGGACAGGAAGTGCACTGCCCAGAGTCCAGTGTCATGCTGAGAAGTGTGCATCCCAGGGCCTGGTATTAACAGTACATTAATAAGATACAGGGATTTAAGAATTACACTCCATTTTCACATTGAGAACAAACCAAATAGGAATTTAAATTATCCAGCAGTGGTACTATAGGCAGGATATCTCAAATATGGTTAAATGTCAGATTCAGTCTTACTGAAATCAAGAAAGGAATCCTGTGATATGGAGGACAAAAGAAATGTGGGGCCAAATCAAGGTGATCTCAAACAGCAAACCTGTTATTTAAAGCCTAGTTTTGGGCCCCAAATAATAAATACATCCTTGAAAGAAAGCAAGACCTCTTTGGCGTATTACTCCTCTCCACACCTCCCACCCAACAGTACCTTCCCCACTGATGGCTGCAGAGGGAGGCCTAACAAAGATGGGACAGAGAACAGACATTACTTCTGCAGAAACAGACAACCAGAGTAGTTGAGGCGACATTCCCACCCCTTATTCCTGTTTAGACATGGTGAATGTGCTGATGAGGATAGGTTAGTGTGAAGAAGAGAGGAAGGTGAAAATGAGAGGAAGACCAGGAAGGGAAGAGGAGGAGGAAGGAGAGGAGAAGAAAAGCAGGGTATTACCTTTTTCCCCGTTTGTTTCTCCACCATGTCGTTGCTGAGAGAAAATTCTTCTTGCTGTGGTGTTTTAGAACACCCACTCTTGGGCATCGTTCTTCTCCCCTCACTTGATCTTCATTTATACGGCCATCGCTTCATCATCAACCGTCTGCTTCCAAAGAGAGGACAAAAAGTTAAGATTTGTTGAACTCAAACAAAACCCAGGCAATCTCAAACTCATGCAACAAAATAGACCAAACATAACCAGCTGTTGTGACTAGCACCACAAAGAGACCACTTAGGATACACCACCCAAGTGGTCAACACGAGCAGAAACAATATCTATACTACATAATGGAGAACAAACTGGGTCAAACATATCTTGGCTGTGGAAAGGATCAACTTGCAACAGTCATGACCATACTTCTGAACAGCAGTGGTCACTACTCACACCTCAAATTGCATGCTTGGTCCCAGCAGCTCTGGCCCTGCTCTTCAGGGCTGGGTGCCACATATGCTCTGCAGGCCCTCCCACATGTGACCTTGCAAGGTCACACTCAAACTGTAGCGCCTGTCCCTCAGGTCCTATAGATCTTGTCCCCCACCCTCTTGGCCATGGCCTCACCACCACTCACCACCCAAGAAAGCAGCTCCCTTCCCACACTGCCGCAACAGAAGGTTAGGCAAGAATCATGCTTTTCAGAAATCACCAACACATCCAATTCACCAACTTCTCCTGAATAAAATGTTCAGAAGGCATCCATGTGATGCCTCTGAGGGAGTCCTCAGAGAATGTTCAGGAAGCTCTGATGCCCCATTCCTACCTACTAAACCAGATGCTACATATGAACCTAAGGCCCCATCCCCTGCATTTCCCAGAAAATCCCAGGACACACAGGGGATTCACGAACGTTTTAATTTTTTTACTTCATGTTTTGACATTTTAAAAAGTTTGCTGTCTGGAAAAGACTGCCCCCTCCCAGGATTCGCCCTCACTTAGAGTCAGCCAAGAGCTCCCGAAGTGGGCACGTCTTTCACACACAAAACCACCAACCAGCCCCTATCTTTCTCATACACAAATTATTTCCCCTAACATGAACTGTCCCAGTCACTAGGCAACACAGATGACCCCATACCCCACAGTCTGCATAATTACTTAACTAGCCAACCCTAAACTGCATAGCCTGTCTGCCTTGTATTCCTGCAGAAACCCCAACAAAGATTCTAGCCGAGACTCCCCTTGAACTCGTGTCTTCTGCTTCTGAACACCCTGGGGCTTTCCCCATTGGCACTGCGCAGCACACAGTGACCTCCGACTGGGACCTGTGCAAAGAATCAACTCCTACGTCTCTGCCTGTGGCCATACTGCCCCGACCAGACCGTGAGGAGGACATTCCTGTCACACAGGCTTCCTCTGTCTCCGCTTCCCAGTCCGCCTGTGCTTGTCCTTCCCATGCGTCATCTGGGGTTTTGGTTGCACTTAGCAGGAGGAATGGGGAAAAGTACATCTATTCCATTTCCTAAAAGCCACCACCTTCCTTTTTATGCATTATTTTCACTGTCAAAGTCAGAAAGTACTTTATACAAACCAAATCACATGCATGGTTTCATCTCCTTATCCCACAGTCACATGCTTTTGTGCTTTGCCATTTCGGATGAGTAATTTTTATAACTAACTCACCTGGAATTAAATAGCCTCTATTAAGTATGAAATGTGGCTTTTGAAACACATGTTCAAAAGGACTCTGTTAAGGTAGCAGTTCCCTATCCTTCCCATTCTCAATCTGTCCTTCACCATACCTTCTGGAGAGCCTGTCTTATTTTTCTATACTAACTGATAAAATGTCACAGAGTATCATCTTGGTGCTTAACTAACCTAAGAACACATCTAAATTTATTTTGGGGAGAGAGACAAATCTGACCAATTTTATTTACTTCCTCACACTTTCTCCCCCAGCAAACAATGCAAGTGAACAGGCTATTTCCATCCACACGCTCCAATGGCTGAGGCCAGAAATGACATTTTCTATCTCTATTTGAAACTATGAATTTTACCTTCTCGTCCAATTTTCCACTACAGAACTAGAACATCTCAGCCTGGAGAAATGGCATCTCAGAGTCTGATTCAGGGACAGCTGTTGAAACTCATGGCTGCCTGGGAACTTGTCAGCAATGTTTCAGCAAAAATTTAAAGATTATCCAGAAGTTAAATTTTTAAAAATTCCTGACTGCCTGCCCTCATGATGGAAAAACTGAGCAAAGTAGTCATGGGACATTCAATCCTCCAGTTCCTGGATGTGAAAGCATGTGCAGGAAACACTGGGAACAGCTCAGGTGTAACAACAGCAGAGACCCTGCAGTTTCTGGACCCTGATTTCACAGCCCAATTTACAGCGTCTTGACAAGGAGAGCACGTGGACAGCCACTTCATTCTTCAAACAACTGATTTCACTCAGTGCCTCCTGAGTTGGCTCTGCAGGGTGATCTCTCTATTCAAAATAGAGTTTTGAGGCCCCTAAACTGAAAGGCCTGCCTCTTTCTCTCATGCCTCTCTCTCTCCGCGCCCCATGGGAAAGGCAGTACAATGGCTACCAAACAGCACATGAAGAGAATATGATGTGACCAAAACAAATGGCCCCCAATCTCCAAAGCCTAATTATCTTTAAAAACCACCACAGAAGCTATGGGGTCAGAGAAAGTGGTGATGTGAGTTCTGAGCTTTCTCATCCAGGATTTCTTCCATTTCGAATGCCCTCAGAGACTGAAGAGCAAGGTGCTTTATAAGCATGCTTTACAGCTGAGCTGAATTCTGAGGTAGATGGACAGCTATGCCAGGAAAGTTCTGCTCTCCACAGCCCAGGAGATGACATCTCCAAGTACAGGTTAAGCCCACAAAGCAGTCGCTCAAAGGTGTGCTCCTTGTTTCTGAGCACTGTGCAACCATGAAGTAGGAAACACCAGGAAGAGTTCACCAAAAAAATTAAAACACTGAAACCTCAGGTACAAGTCTTTGGGTCTAATTCCTTTGACCCAGACTCTGGCACATACTCCTTTTCTACCACAGGCAGCTGTCTCCTGCTACCATGAGTATTTTTATTTTGTGAACAACTAACCAGCTAATTCCATGTGATCTGTTACAGAGTGAAGTCAGGTCCACACCACACCAGGACAGTTTGAGGAATGTTACATGTTGGCAGCTAGCCATGCATGTTAAGTCCTGTGTTGATCCATGGCCTCACTCACTCCTAAAAAAGCTTCTGTCCTCAAGGCTCATCCCCACCCCTTCCTGAAGGACTGGGAACACCACAGTGTCATCCTGAACACTGCAGGAAGTGGCCATGCCAGTCAAGGGCATGAGGCAGATGAAGAGGGACCACCAATGACTTGCATCAACACTGTGAGGCCTCCTAGAAGGACTTACTCCTCATGTTGGGAGACAGGCTCTAGAGCATTGCTTCTTCTGTGGATACTGTACAAGGGTGGGGCTTCTGTGATGCCCAAGCCTCCCTGCTCAATGTTGGGTATTCACTGTTAAACCCAGGAAGAGGCCAGGACTGACTGACTGACAGCTGTCACAATGGACAGCCTTCATGGCTGGCAGTCCTCCCTTCCAGAAAGTTCTGAGGCTGTCTGAACCTGGATGCTGGGGCTTTCTGATCAATATGCTCCACAGCTGACCACTACTCAATGGGTGACCATCAATTCTCACCCCCAGAAGACCATTTTCTCTGAGGAGGTGACCTGGCTGTCCCTGATCAGACGTATTTTAAGTACAGCCTGAATCTCCTCCAGTATTAGAAGAAATCCACTGTAAACACAGGGACACTCTAGTTCATATCAGAACAAATCACTCCACAGTGCACTGGGACACACACAAGCTTAACGCTGAGCACCTGGGAAATGTCTGCAGTGCAGTGCAAATGGCTAAGGATAGCACAACCAGTCTGAGCTGTTCCTTGGCCACTGACCAGCTCCTGTATGGAGACAAGCTGATGGATACAAGTCCTGTTCTTGCACCTCCAAACAAAATGGTAGCTGTTCCAGCTTTGCAGACTGTTGGGACGATTTGGGAAAGCACTCAGAGTCTGTAGTGGGGCTGGCTTTCTAAAAAGAGATGTCATCACATTCCTTGAAATGAAGGCATGGTACCTATGTACTGGCTCAAGGAATTTGACAATTACCTAGTAGCCACCTGTCAGAGCCCAGAGGAAAATCCACTTAGCCTGGAGAGTACCAACAGCTGTATGCAGCCAGCTCCATGCCCCAAAGGGCAAGAGAGGCCATTGAGCCCTATTATCTGTCCATATCACAAGTGGTCCACCTGGTAGAATCTTCCTACCTGCCTGAGGACCCTGCATCTGTGGGTTTGGAGAGACAACTGTTCAAAGGGCTGAGGGACAAACATAACGAGGCCTCTGGACAAGGATGGTGAGGAACAGTTCCTTCAAACTGTTTAAGTATGAGAGTTGTTGTCAGATCCAGCCCCTACCCACACCCCAACAAACACGCTCAGGGTCTCAGTCTAACCGACCATCCCAAATGACACACTATCTTCCCTTCTATACACACAATATCATACTCCAAGTCCCTCTGCATGGGCAAGAGACAGGGCACATGTGATGGATGCTCCTCCAATACAACACCTGATGCAGAAAGGTGACTGGCACTGTTGCAATGTCTGTAGTTTATCAAGAATTTTAGCCTGATCCTGCCTTTTCAAGTGTCAAGCTAACAGCAAGAAACTATGGGGAACTGAAAGGCATTTTTACTGGCCTCATGTGGATCAGAGCTGGAATCCAAGTGGAAAAAGGCACAGTCTGTGGAAGTTCCCACAGGCACTGTGGGCCTGTGGGTCCAGCCAGTTAGAACAGTTCTGAGGGGGAGGGCACAGTGGAAAAGGATGCAGGGTCAACAGCCATGGCCTCCCCGTACATACCAGTGGTCAAGGAAGACCCACCAGCCAGCCCCCAGGGCACCCCGTTCAGCTGAGCTGCAATCACAGGGAAACTACAGACAGGCTGAGAGGAGAATCAGTGTGAACAAGCACATATCCCAGCAGGATTACAGAGAACGTCAATGAACCCCTACTTAGATGGCAGGAGATACAGACTTGGAACAAAGCAGGGTGCTACAAAGAGAAACAAAGGATTAGAAGCAATATTGGTTTTAGTAGAGCAGAAAAATTCAAGGAGAGCGAATAAAAGGTCAGAAATTTTAAAGGTAAAACTTAGTTCTGGAGAATCAATCAAAAAACCTACCGTCACTACCAAAGAAATAAAAGAAAACTGAGGACATGCCTCTTTAAAAAAGGAGTTAAGGCAAGGAATCTGAGGGAACACAACAGGGATGCACTGAGCCATAACCTTGCCGGGCCTCCAGAAACCCCGCCCATAAAGGACAGGGGGTAGGGGCAGTGCCATGGTCCTCCATGAAGGAGTGAGATTCTGACTACATTCGAATTCTCAACTCTATGAATGCCAGATGACAATGAAGCCCAGGTTCTAAGAAAATTATTTCCACACTAAAATACCAAATTTAGCCATACTGTCAATCAGGGTAAGAGCAAATTGAAGACATTTATAAGCACGCAGAAAAGTAAAGTTAACTACCCCTGAACCCCACATCACTCCAGTCTCAGACCAAAGCCAGCTGTTTCCCCTTTTATGTAAGCACTGAGAGCTAAGAATGGGTTTTCCTTTTTTAAATCCTTTGGGGCAGGGGAGTCAAAGAAAATCAAGATTAATATTTTGTGACACATGAAAAACTGTATGGAATCAGAATCTTCATGTCCATAAATAAAGTTTTACTAGACCTTGGCCACACCAAGATTGAGTCCTGGTGTACCGATGGCTTTCCTCTGTCTTCACTCCCTAAGGGTGGGCAGACTAGACAACCTTCGTCCTGAGGCATTTCCTACCTGGGCCTCCTTCAAGGGCAGGGTTTCTCAGTGTTGTCTATGGGCCCTGAAAATGCCTGGGCCCTTTCAGGAGGCCTGTGAGGACAACACTGTTTCATAATAATACCAAGCGCTACCTGCTTGTCCTAAGGTGCAGATGGCCAAGCCTCAGGAGAAGGCAAGGAACTCACGGAAAAACAAATCAGTGTCACCTACAACTCTCCTTGACAAACAGTAAAAAATTTTAATTTTATTGTAATGAAAACCTTTCAGTTCCTTCCTATATTCTGTGATAAGATGGAAGTGTGTGTGAAGCATTTCTGCTGCATAACAAAGCACATTTGCCTGAAAAAAAGCTTCTGCAAGTATGTAAGCTGCTAGCTGAACTGACTATATTTTCATAGAACAGAAGTCTTACTTCTACTCCTATCAAAGTAGAACCTACGATCATGTGAGAATGGCTCCCAACGTCTTTATTTCTACTACAATGTCTGTGAGTGGCAGGATTTTTTTTCATACACTTTAAGCAAAACAGCACAATGCAATGAAGTGCAGACACAGGCAGCAGTGTCCAGCTGTCTTTTATTTAAGCCAGATAGACATTAAGATATTTGCAGATATATAAAACAATGACACTTTTCCACTAAATTTTTTTTTTGTAAAATAGTTACTTTCCAGTACAAAATTATATTTATATGTAATACTTTATTATTCTAATGAACTAAATATTTAAAAGTTTTGTTATATTTGTTTTTGTTATACTTTTTAAGACAATGTTTTAATACAATAATCTGAAATCTATAGCCCACATAACAGAAGTTCTATGGCAGTCTCACTGATCCTCATGCCCAAGAAGTGTGGGAACCTCTGCAGCACGAGAGCAGGAAAAGACTTGCTACCAGGAAATGATGAATCCAAACGAGGACAGCAATGATGTGAAAGTATAAAATGACTATTGTGCAGAAGCCCAAACTGTCGTAAGAAAAAAGGGGTGGAAAGGCTTTTTAAAAACTCATGAAATAAACTTAAAATCGAAAGTAAAGAACCTCAAAATTAAAGTCAAAGCTATTTAAAAGCTGAAGCAAAACATAATGATGCTGACACAGTGCTGACCAACAGAACAGAACCAGAAACAATCTGGTGCCCACAAGTGGACACTACTTATGACCACCAAGGCACTACAAGACAGGAAAGACAGTTTTGTCCATTAATGCTTAGGAGACAACTGGACATTCATATGGAGAAAATGACGTGATTTCCACCTTAACCATACCTAGACAGATCAACACAGATCACAGATCTAAAGGTAAAAAGCACAGTAATTAAGCTACTAGACAACAGTACAGAAGAACTGCTTCGCAACTTCACAGTAAAGAAAAATCTTTTAAACCAGAAACACAAACCATAAAGGAAAAGTATAACAATTCAGACAATTGGAAGTAGCAAGTTTTGTTCATTAAAGGTCACCTTCCTCCAAAAAAGAAAATAGTATTTCCTACATATGAGGGCAGTCTGGAAAAAATCCAGCCATAAATGCCTCTTTTTCATATTACATGGTTGGATACTTTCTGGACAGCCCTCGTACATACCTGAAAAATAGCTCTTTTCCAAAAAATATATTAAAAACTTCTACAAATCAGTAAGAAAAAGACAAACCAACCAATACACAAATGGACCAGAGACTCGGGCACTTCACAAGAGGAAACCCACAAGGCCAGTAAGTAGATAAAAATTTATCAGCTTCTTAAATAATCAAGGAAATGCAAACAAAAATAAAATGATCAGGTATCAGGGAAGATGTACAACAAAGGAAGCTGATACATTCTAATGGGAGTGTGAAATGATGCAACAAGTCTGGCACTATCTACTCAAACTGAATAGAACATATTCTCTAATTTAGCAGTTTCATTCTGGGTACACAATCAAAAGAAATTCAAGTACAAATGCACCAGGACACAGATACAATAATGTGTACTGCAGCAATGTGTGTTAAGAGGCCCACACTGGTAGTGTGATATTGTGAAGGTAACATGGAATACTATATAGCAGTGACAATACACAAATAACCTGAATGAGTCTCACAAATAATGTTGAGAAAAAACTATATAAACATTTAAACTACAGTGCTTAGCAATGCATGCTTAGGTGACAAGACTATAACAAAAGTAACGGTGTGACTGTCATATAGTCTGGAGAATAATGGGGATTGGGACACCATGACTGAGAGGCTGACCAGAAGGGGCTTCTAAGTAAAGGGTTAAACATATGTGTTCTTTGTGATAAGCCAATGTACCTTTTTACTTTGTGGACTTTTGGGTGTTATGTTACATTTCACAATAATAAAGTTTTAAAATCTGGGTATGTTTAAAACATGGTATACACACTATACTCTAGCAGGATTTTAGAAAGTGGAAAGTTGGTTATGTGACCTGTTGCAGAACTGGTACCAGCTTAAGGTTTCCCAACATTTGGAGTGAATCTATGCATAAACCACCTTAACTGTGAATAAAAACCAAAAATCTTGATAAATTAAAGGTAAACACACAGCTCTCAGAACGTGGAAGTAAAGAGGGACTGAAAAAAAGCAGTAAGAAAAACACCTGTCTTACACGAAAACAACTAAGATACAGACCAAATGTGATGAAAGAAGACAGAGAACTGTAGACATACTCCTGAAAGGCACACAACCGATTAACTACAAATAGCCATGAAGTACTGAATGGAGGAGGGGTTAATCCGAGACATCCTCTAAAGCTGATCTATGTAGAAATAAACTGATAGCAGTGACCAGAGGGGACAAAAATACAAGTGGAGAGATCGGCAACAAAATGGCAGCATGAGAGGGACCTCCGAAAAACTCCTCTGGAGATTACAACTAATAAAACACCTATACCTCAACCGCGGACCCTTTACACATTGCACAATCCCAACTAAGAAATCCATGCACTGCATTAAGGTACCTATAGGCCGGCAGAGGGTTAAATAAACAAAGGAGAAATAAAGGGAAGAGCGGGGAATGAGGTGGGAATGCAGCAGCGCGGGTCTCCGCTTGGAACTCCCCTGCTGGGGGAGGGAGGAGGTAGAAGGCAGCGGCGGGAGGGTTCTCAGGGCCTCACTGGGTCTGCAGAACAGAGGAAAGGAAGCCCTTAGGCAGGGCGTGAGATACCGCACCCACTCACTTTGGCTCCAGAAGGTGGAGACCTGTCTGCAAACTGCAGCGGGGCCAACTTTTACTCCAGTTCCCAGAGGAGGGGGAGCGGATGGGCAGTGAAGAGCCCTGGTGCAAATGCTCTGGCCAGGAAGGAGGAAGAGAGAGAGAGAGGGCTGCGTGCCCTCGTGTGTTTCTCAGCCCACAACCAGGGCAGTTTGAAAGACCAGCAAACAGGACAGCTGACCCCAAGGATCAAGGCAGAATCCGGGCACGGAGCAAACGGAGAATAGAAAGGCACAATCACGTCCAAACTCCCTTAACAACCTCCAGAGCCACAGAAAGAAAACAAAGCTGCAAACGCCCCTCCCCCACAGACCTCTGCCTGCCCAATATCAGCAGCGAGCACCAACTGCAGCTGGTAGGGTCCAGAGAGGCTGCAAATATGAGAAACCAGAGAATTAAAGAGATGGGGGCAGATGACCCATCAGAAACAGAGCTCAAATCAACGATTATAAAAATGCTTAAGGAACTGAATGATAATTTCAACAGAGAGATAGCAAGCATTAAATAAGACTTACAAACCATTATAAAGGACCAGAGAGAGATAATGACTATATTAACTGAAATGAATAATGGAATAAGTCACTAAACTAGATAAAATAGAAGTGCAAAGCAGTGATTTTGCAGGAAAAGCCAGCAGAAAACACTCATTTAGAACGGATAGATATGAAGATGGTTTGACATTCCTCTGGGACAAATTTCAGAATCATATGTGTACCAGAAGGAACAGAGGAAAAGCAAGGGACCAAGAAATTATTTGAAGAAATAATAACTGAAAATTTTCCTAACCTCACGAAGGAAATAGACATACAAGTCCAGGGTGCACAGAGAATCCCCAACAAGAACACACCAAGACACATCATAATTAAAAAGGCAAAAGTTAAAGAGAAAATTCTAAAAACATCAAGAGAAACGCAAGTAGTAACTTATAAAGGGACAACTATTCGACTCTCAGCTAATTTCTCACCAGAAACTTTACAGGCCAGAAGGGACTGGCAAAAAATATTCAACATGATGAAAACCAAGGATCTACAACCAAGAATAATGTATCCAGCAAGGCTAGCATTCAAAATTGAAAGATAGATAAAGAGCTTCTCAGATAAGGAAAAATTAAAGAAATACATCACCGCCAAACCAGTACTACAAAGAATGTTAGAGGGACTTCTTTAAGATGGGAGGAGGGATGAGAGAGTGGGTAAAATAAAAGAAAGAAGGATGAAGAAATTTAGTTTGATTGTTAACAGAAAACTGAAAGCAACAAAGAAACAACTCATGGACAGAGTCAATAATTTAGTAGTTACCTGAGGGTTAAGTGGGGAGGGGGTGGAGGAGAAGGGACAAGGACACAAATATATGGTGATGGAAAGACAACTGACTCTGACTGATGAACACACAATGCAATATATAGAAGATGTAATGTAAAATTGTACAGCTGGGACCTATGTAATTTTTACTAATCAATGCCACCCCAATAAATTTAAAAAAATACAAGCAGAGAGAAAGATCAAAAAGAGGACCCAGGCACACTTGGTGCATTTCTGTTAGGAAGGCAGAAGAGGAGTGCCCTCAAGAAAGAGGTGATGGAGTACCCTGAAATAACATGTACACTTCACCCTGCCACGCAGCCATCCCACTGCTAGATCTGCCCCAAGATGCATGGACAAAGACAGGAAAAGGAGGGTACAGGGTGATTTACTGCAACACTACCTAGAGAGGTCCTGGGACACAAAACCCATCCACCAGGTGGCTGCTCAGGTCATATGGCATATATCTACACTACAGAGCAGGATGAAGGAGGCAAGATGTATAACTATAGAGTGATTTCTACATTGACCTCATCAAGTAGAGAAGGAAATTAGAGAGAGGTGGGTATACCTATGTATGTGGTAAAAAATGTAGAATATGCAAGGCTGGTTCAACATTCAAAAAGCTATCAATGCTATCCACCATATTAACAGGCTAAAGAAGAAAAATTACATAATCATAACAATTGATACAGAAAAAATTTAACAAAATTCAACACTCATGATAAAAACTCTCAGTACAATAGGCATATAGGTCAATATCCTTAATATGATAAGGAGCATCTAGAGTAGCCTATAGCCAACATCATTCTTAACAGTGAAAACTGAATGCTTTCTCCTCCAAATGAGGAGGAACACAAGGATGTCCCTTCCTGGGACTGCTACTGGACATCACACTGGAAGTACTGGCCACAGCACTAAAGCAAGAAAAGGAAATAAAAGGCAAACAGATTGGGAAAAATAAAATTTGTACAGTGCTCCCTCAGTATCCACAGGGTAACTGGTTTCAGGATCCTCACTGTCCCCAACCATGGATACCAAAATCCATGGATGCACAAGTCCCTTATATAAAAGGGTGTCAAGTATTTGCACATAACCTACGTACATCCTCCCATATACTTTAAATCATTTCTAGATTATTTATGTTACCTAATACAATATAAACGCTATATAGTTGTTACACTGTATTGTTTAGGAAACAATGACAAAAAAAAAATGTCTGAACATATTCAGTACAGATGCAGCAACCATCAAAAGTCTAACTACATAGTACAGGTCAGCAACAACGTAACTCTTTATTGAGCATTTTCAACTCGTAGTTACTTGAATCTGGTGATTCAGAACCTACAGAAATGGGGGGCCCCTGTATTTGATGATGACTTGATTGTCTATATAGAAAATTGAAGGCATCTACCAAGAACCCCTAGAAATAATGAGTTCAGCAAGGCTGCAGAACACCAGATCAAAACATAAAAATCCATTGTACTTCTAACATACTAGCAATGAGGATGTAGAAACAGAAATAGAAACAGAATACCATTTACACTTGTTCTAAATAAAAATGAAATGCTTAGGCAAAAATCTAAGAAAACCTGTAAAAATTTTAGGGAAAAAACCCCATAAGATAAAATTCTCAAGACTTAGAGCTAGGAAGAGTTCTTAGATGTGACACCAAAGTACAATTCACAAAATTAAAATATGGTATCTCAACAAAATTAAAACTTCGGTCTGTGAAAGACCTAGTTTACAGGGTGAAAATACCTGCAAATCACAAGTCAGACAAAGGATATGTATGTAGAATAAACAATCGAAAGTACAGTAAGCAACAACAATCCAATTAGAAAATGGAAGAAAAGACATAAACAAACATTTCACCAAAGTAGAGATATGAAAGCTAAACAACTATGTTATAGATGCAGATCACCCACTGGGTGTTTCTCAAACCAGGGTCAATCCCAGAATCATTTTATCATGCTGAATAGCCATCTTTAAAAAGTGAAATAACACAGAACAGAAAATATCAAGAGGTATCACATATACCATCTCACGAAGAGTTATAAATATTTTGTGAGCATGCTTCCAGAGTGTGGGAGTTATTTTGTGAACTTATCTCCAGTATGTGTGTGTATAGCGTGTTTAGGGCAGAGACATAGCTGTTTTTTCTCAAAATGGAAAGCTGTCAGGACCTTTCAAAAACAGTGGCCTAAATAGTTAATAATCCTAGTTATGTGGTCAAATATATCTAAGTTTCTCTATCTTTAAATATGGAAACAACCCCTTCTCATATTAAGAGCTTAGGGCAACAGCCATCTCTCAAGTTAGGAAGAGTTCAGCTGAGGACCAAGACCCTTGAATATAATGTTGTTTCTTGGGGTGGAGGGTGGGGGGCATTTTATCTGGAGTTTTCATTGAGTACACCTTAGCTTCCACAGTTGTGTGTCCTGTCCTTCTCTGAGGAGTCATCTCCTCTCATCACTTTATTCCTCCAAAGGGTGAGGGGTCCTGCCACTTCCGACTGCAAGCTAGCAAAGAGCTACAGCTGACCCACAAGACATGCCACCCAGGATGGCCTGACTCTATGGCTGCACAGACCAAAGGAGAGATGGTAAAAGGGTTTTGTACAAGTATAACATTTTAGATATCAAGAAACATCTTCCCATTAGAAAACAACTGCAAATTCAAATGCCAAAATGAAACAGACAACAGAGTGGAGACATTAAGCAGAGCACTTCAATTAAATGTTTCAAAGAGACATAACTGGTGGCTCAGATTCCTCATGCCACGTGATCAAACAAAGACAGTGCCACAGGCATTAGGTCTCACTAGGCAGCTGTGAAACACTCACTTACATAGTGCTTGGTATTTTTAATTTTTTCGCACAGTATATATTCTAACAACAAAGGTAATATGTATGTCTCCTCCTTCTTTTGCCTTTGCCCAGTGTGCAGACACAGACAGCTCTGAACACATGGGCATTTCAAGAAACCTGGGACTCTACATGCACTGTCCTGCAGGCCCACACCACACGGTAGCACTCTTGCCTTGCCACCTCATCCATGTTGCCATCCCCCATTTACAAGCCTACATTCCTACACCAACCTCTTGGCAGAGATAAGCAGGCAGTATACAATATTGTTCAGTGGTTGGCAAAAAGGCTGCCCCATACTTGTCCTCACTAAGGGCACATGGGGCATCACCCTACTGGGCTCACATAATCTTACCAGTATGTGTGGCTGCTTGTCTACATGCCTCCTCCTGTATGGCCACCCATGCCCCTTGTTTAGTCATCTGCTCTGCATGGGTGGCTGTGCTCCTCTGTGTGCAGGTATAATGGCTCCAGTTGGCACGCATTTCTTCATTTTAGTAGTTATATACTGACTTAAGAGTATACTAGAGAAAAGATTACATATAGTTCAGCCTTTGACCAAGGCTAGGAAAGCAAGTGAGTCAGATCCAGGGTGACCCAGGATGTGTGGTACAGAACACCAGCCAGAGTCATAAAGGTGACACTCAAATCACTGAACCCAAACTAGTAACTTATTCTCCTCCCTTTGTTCTCAGCCTACCAACTAAGCCTGGACCTAAGTGTGTCTAACCCCAGCCGTGAGGCACATTTGTTAAATGTGAGGGTCCTGCCTTCCCAAGCTTACTGTCACATGTGGGACACACTAAGTGAGGCCATAAGAGTGGCTTCCTGGTGCATCAGTGTTGCCACATCACTTCATCATGTCCATCAAGGGACACTGAGGCCTGTCTAGAGCCAGGACATGCAGTGTGGGTGATGCCCCCAGATGCATCCTCCATGGGCTGGGGTGGTCACATCTGCAGCCCCACAACAACATCTCTCTCCCCTGTAGCCCTGCACACCCATCTGTCCATGCCAGGCACTACTGAGGCACTTACCCTGTCTATGTGCTGTTCTGAGTGGCCGCACCCTGCATGACCTTCCCTCAGTTCTGCACAGCAATGTTCCCCAGGACAACCATCTGTTTACTACCAGGGGTGGAGTGGGATGGAGTGGGAGAGGGGTATTGACAAGTGCTGAAGTGCTGCCAAACTAGAACATCAGTTTGAAAAAGACCTATCTGTATTGGAAATACTGTATTCACAATGCTCTTTGGTTGTCTAAAACAGAAGACCTTTTGTAGAAAAAGCCTAGCACAAAAACTACCATGTTTGCTTTCCTCATGTTTAGATAATCAGTCAGGTAAAACAATAGTTTCCCTCTTTTAACTGCAAGGTTTGCTAAGTTGGATGCATGGAGCAAAACAAGCCTAATTAGTAACAACTAAATCATCCAGAAATAAACATAATGAAGCCATCTCCTTTCCCTTCAAAGTCACCATCAACTGACCTATGTCCTGAAGTCTCATCAGACTTGGTAGTGTAAAAATCAGGAAGAAATACAGGGTTCACTGATTTCTGTTGCATAACCTTTGCACTCGACCAGAAAGACATTCTGGGTAATTGCTCATAGACAACTATGGACAATTCAACATTCTTCCCCCCTTACCCGATATTCTTTTAACTGTAGGTCTCACAAATATCAGAAGTGAGTAACTTTAGACAAAATATCCCAATCTAAAGATCTGTTTGTGATGATGGTCAGCAAGAATGCTTCCTTCATTGTTCTCATAGTTAAAAGAGGATAAAATTTAGTTTGCCTTTGTGAGAACAGGAAGTACAGGTTCAGAAGTGGGGGTGGCTGGTGATATTGTGACACTTCTGGCTTGCCCTGCACTGCCTCACCAGAATGAGGCTTGGCATGAACTTGACTGAACATTTAGGGCAAAAAGATTGACAAGCTGGATTGCCATAGAGACTGTTTACAGGGGAGGTCATGGCCTGCGGCTACCTCCAGTTGCTACAGCAAGGCAGATGGGAGTGGCTATGTTGCATAGGAGTATGTAAAGTCCTGTGATGCAATAGGAAGTCTCCGGTTTCCTTAGATACACTGTAGGTAGATCTCCTAGTTATCCCAGCTTTTTCTGGGACAGTGGAATCATCATCTCAGGGTCCAACAAATGCACTAACTGCAGCCTGATCTAACAAAAACCTCAGTCCCAGACTGCTAACCTTTGCAAAACCAAGTAAAAAGCTTCTCCTAGATGAGACAGCAAAGTGTCTGGACAAATTAAGTTATTTTTCCCTATTAAAAGAATATTAACTGAGAAAATATATATTTAATATGTTTAAAACACCCTACTTCCTCTGGAAAGGAGAAAAGAAACTTTATGTGTAACAGCCATAAACTGCAAACACCGAATATGTCCATCAACAGAAAAACAGATGAGCAACCTCTGCAGTGATAAAAAGAATGAACTACTACTGTACACACATTAACATGGATGAATCTCAGAGAGGAATGCTGAAGGAAAGCCCAGACACAGATGCCATATACTCTGCATACAGTGCAATTCTGCTTAGATGAAGGCACAGACAGGCAACACTATGCCACAGTAACAAACACTAGACCCTCAAAAGGGAGGGACAGATGACTGCAAAGGGGCTCTTGGAAATGGTACATATCTTAAAAGGAGTGGGAATTACAAATGGGAGTACACTTACACTGAAACTGTACACTGAAAATCTCTGCATTTTGTGTCTAGGTTACATCTAAATTTAAAAAGAGAAAAAGGAAAACTATACTCAAGAAAGCACTGGTAGTGGGTTGAATGGTAGCCTCCACCTGAAAAGATATACGAGGGCTGTCTGGAAAAAATTTCAGCCATAAATGCCTCCATTTTTCATATTACATGGCTGGATACTTTCTGGACAGCCCTCATATATTGAAGCAGCAACTGTGAGTGTGACCTTATTTAGAAAAAGGCATGGCAGACATAAAACTAAATTAAGGATCTACAGCTGAGATCATCCTGGATTATCTGGAAAGACCCTAAATCCAATGACAAGTGTACTTGTAAGAGAAGGCAGGGGGAAATAAGGAAAGAGGAGACAACCATGTGAAGAGAGGAGACTAGACTGATGTAGCCACAAGCCAAGGAATGCTGGGAGCAACCAGATGCTGGAGGAGGCCACGGAGGATTCTGCCTGGGAGCCTTTGGAGACAGTGGCTCTGTCAGCACCTCAAATTCAGAATTCTGCCCTCCAAAACTTTGAGAATACATTTCTGTTGTCTAAGCCACCCAGTCTGTGGTAAATATTACAGCAGCCCTAGGAACTAACACAACACCTATGGAAAATAAAGAAACTCTATGATTGTCCTCCAACTGACCACTCGCTCCCCAAATCCAAGATAAACGGGTCTCTCTCCTGTGTGTCCTCAGGCCTCAGAAACATCATCAGCATGGCTCACACTGCAGGTCAACAGAGGCTGCACTCTGGCTTTCCACCCTGCTGAGATGAGTGTGACCCACATAGGATCACTGGGGTAAGGTGGCACTCCAGCTTCTAGGAGCATTCTCCACCCAGTGGAAGGGCCTCAGCTGTGTGAAATGACTCTGATCATGGCTACTCCATGCCAAGGAACATCGAAGGCAAATCTCACAGAAACTGAGATTTGTTTACAGTAAGGTAAAAAGGTTTCTGTTAAGCCCAAAGCAAGATGCTGGCACGCACTTGCTGTTCCTCACTGGAGAAAAAGGACTGCTGGGAGGGGACCCAGGCTGAGCCCTTATAACAGTTCAGACCAAGGCTAATAAGTGCCGGTACTCACATTCCCAGTTCAGGCTTTCCTCCCTGCCAAGAGTGGGCAACCTCAGAAGTGGAACAGTTTTCACATCTGTAAACGATTATACAAGTACCTACATAATATCCTCAATGCTGCCTCTTGTGCTGCAAATCCTGAAATAGTCACTACATGCCCTTTAAGAAAAAGGATTGCCAGGCCTGTGCTAGACAGAGGTGCCTCAAGTAATCATGGATAGAATACTAGTTTCCACACAACAGTTCTAAGATCTACTGAAATGGAAAGGTAGAGACTGATAGTGGAAAAAAAACCAGACTAACTACATAATATGATCTCATTTTTACTAAAAATAAAACATACAATATAAAATATAAGTTATCCATGAAACAAGATTCAAGAAGCTATTAACACTGGTGATCTGAGTAGTGAGAATGTGTTTTATAGAAAGTTAGCCTTGTATTTTCTAATTTTCTACCATATACATATATTATTTCTATAATCTAGTTGCAGGAAAAAAAGATAAAATTTCAATTAACCATACCTTATTTCTGCAATATTTTATGTTTTACTAATCATTTTACCTATATGATCTGGACAAAATCCTATATTGTCATAGAATGTACATTTCACAGGTGAAAAACTGGAAATTCACATAGCTTGAATGACTTGCCCAAGGCTAGCAAGTGAGAAGCTCAGAGAGCTCACAGTACATCTGGAAACCTCCTCCAATGCTGCCTGTCAAAAGTTCATAATCATAATAAAAGAGGAAATTTTACTATTAAGGTAAAAAACCATGTATAAGTTAATAAAGGATATTAGACACGTGAATTCCTTATGGATATAACCAAAGGAGTAGGTGTATCCAGGTTGACATTAAAGCTTACATAACCCAATTAAAAGCAAAAACTCAACTATGAAGCTTAAAAAAAAAAAAGAAGTTACAAAATTGAGAAAGCTAATTACCAATGGTATACAGAGATCAAATTCTAAAGTGCCCAAGTCCACAGAACCTATTCTACACTAAGTATGATTTACATTTATAAAAAGTGTCAAGTGTAAAAGCAGTTCTTTTCAAACCATTCCAGGGATTTGGAGATTTGGAGTACTCCTAAATCTGTTTAAAATGAGTTTTATACTTTATGATTTCTTCCTAAGAAATATTTTCTATCCTTTTTAACAAAGTAACAATGGTTAGTATTAAAATGTTTCAAGCATACAGGAAACCATGAGAAATAATATATACTCATGCATCCACCATCTTGTTAATTATGCCATATTTGCTTTGGAATATTATACATATAAAAAATTGTACATACACAGTTGAAACCCCTTTTGTAATCCCCATTCTGCTCTCATTCCTCTTCCTCTCCAAAAATTCTAGATTATGATGTTAATTATTCCCAAATGTGGTTTTATACTTATGCTACACATAAACCTATAAACATAATATGTGATGTATCCACAGGAAACACACTGCACAGATCCTTACACACTTTTTCTTCTCCAGATTATGCTTTGGGGATTTATCTAAGAGGTTGGACAATTAATTTCACAAACTCATCCTAGAAAAAGTGCTACATACCTCACTGCTGAGTATCACTACAGTCACCTTTGAAGTACTCCTCTTGGGAAGTTATGCACTGATGCCAGCACCTAGTTCACCCTTCAAAGCAATTTTGGAACTCTTTCTGGAATGGCCATCAGAGCTGTTGTTGTTCCTTGCTAAGGTTATGACACCTTACTAAGTTGTTTGTATGGTGCTGCCAACGTTAAGTGCATGGTGGCGAGTTCATGAACTTAATTGTCAGAGTTTGGGTACGAAGACAATTCTGTTTTGTTCCAATTCTTTGGTACTACAAATGATGCTACAATGAACATTTGTCCATATACCTCTTTAAATATACATATATCTAAGTTTCCTTTGAAGTTTACAGCTAGAAATAGAACTAAAAGAAACTAACTGTAAATCCTTTTAACAAACTGATGAAGCTTCACACTGTGTAGTCACTCACAGACATGCCCTATTTTACCTCTGATTAGGACATGTGTCTTACATTGTAAAATTATTGAGAGATCATTTGGTTGGGGAAAGGCATTCCGTGTGTAACACTCTTGTGGAACAAAATTTGGAACAAAATTAGGTTCCAAAAAAAGAGTCCATAATCAAGCACTTTCATTTAAACAGGCATTAAAAACTCAAGTGATAATATGAGGCTCTCCTGAGCAAACATGTGAGACAAAGTTTAAGGATAGCTGAGATGAGAGAACAATGGTCCAGTAAGCTCTGAAACTCCACAAATCCCACAAGATAGGTACAGATGTATGCATTTTCCTCAGAAGAGGACTCATAACTTCTACCTGATTTTTAGGGAGTCCATGGCCCAACACAGGTTCCAATGGTTGTTTTTGTTTTTTCTTTTTGAAACTACACAGCAGTGTGGCAAGTGAATATTAGATGGAGCCCAAGTGAAGTTCTAGAACACTTAAGTTTCCAAATCCAACCTTCCAAACATACTAAAAATTTACCAACACACCCAGAGGAAGATAACTATAATACAAATGACTTCAGACTTCTTTAATCCAGAAAAAAAAAATCATAAATCAAAACCCAAGTTATCTGTTGTCTATATGCAATATAGTAAAAAAAATTTTAATTGAGATTTCTACTGTGAAATGTCTAAAGCTCAAGTCCACAGTTCTGCTTCTAAGGAGAACGAGGCAGGTGAGAGCAACTGAAAACAATGAAGTTCTGCTATGACCATGACGTGGAGAAAAGACAAGAAAACAACACTGTAATTTTGTTTCTCTCTATTTTAAATGCAACACAGGATTTTTCTCTTTAAGTAATTATATAAAATAATCAGGTAATCAAGCTAAGAAGGAGCAGACAATGTAAACTGGAACAGGGCAATCTGCAGGATCCTCCACAGCACATACACGATGCCTTCATGCAAACAGACCCCACCAAGCTGTCCCCACCTTCCAGAAGGACTGTATGGGCTACGGTGAGAATGAGGCTCATTACCTTAGCAACAGCTCTAAACATATAAGTAGTGACACCAGCTGATTTCTGAAAGCTGTAAATAGAGAATAATGGCAAAAAGTTCTGGATTAAAGTAAGGATCATCCATCACTTCCCCTCTACAGCACCCATGCCTTTAATCCCAATGGTAACAACTAAGAGCAATTCCATGTATGCAAACGTGCTTTTAATCCTCATATATACCAAAAACTCTGCATAACTGTATTGTAGTGCTTGTGTTCAAGTAACCCCTATTGTACTTAAAAATGGCCCCAAAGAGCGCAAGTAGTGATGCTGGCAATTTGGATCTGCCAAAGAGAAGCTATAAGTGCTTCTTTTAAGTAAAAAGGTGAATACAGTATAAAAGAAATTTTGAGAGAGAGAGAAATAGCACATTCACATCATTTTTACTATAGTACATTCTATAACTGTTCTATTTTATTGTTGTAAATCTCTGTGTCCAATTTACAAATTAAACTTAATCATAATTACTTATGTACAGGATTTGGTACTATCTGCAGTTTCAGACATCTATTGGAACACATCCCTGGCAGATAAAGGGGTCTACTGTAATCAAGCTTATTTATTCAGAGTATCTTACTAAAATGATTTAACCCCAAATGGCAAATGGGTAGGAGAAAGGAAAGAGATGAAGAAAAAGGCCCTATTATCACATGCTCTGAAAGAGATACCATTTGCTTTAAAATTCTGAACTTGGGATGCAAAACCAATAGAAATTATACACTCAAGTATGAAGTTTATTCCCAAAGACTCACAGTTTATGTTTCTTAAAGAAGTACCTCAAGCTCTGAAAAAGAAATCAAAGTGCAGTGAAACATCAAGCCACACTCCTCTCCATTTCTCCTTTCGCCTATGTTGTCTTTGTCCAATGTGCTCTGTTTTGCTGGCTCCGTAGGACTCTCTTCCTTGCTCCCAAAGACTGGGCTAAACTAATGGAGTAAAGGGAATTTGAAGGCATCTATGAAACTATGGATCATGATGCTGTTTCAGGTCTGGGGAATTTGCAGGTCAGACCTTTGAAACGCAGGGGTGTGGCTCTGGACAGGAACATAATAAGCATCAAACAGCTCCACTACTCACTAAACTGATATTGTGGGCAAGTGATTTAATCTATGCCTGGGTCTCCTTTGTAAATTGGGAAAAATCACTGTCTTTTAGGGCCATGTGGAGCACAGGCAAGTGCTTGGTACACATTGGCAACTGTAGTTAATGACAGTGTCCCACCCATTTCAGTCAGTGACTGGGGTTTAACAATCCATTCCAAATTACATTTGCATGGTGCTTTACTTTCAGATGTTATTTTATTTAGAGCCTCTAACTAGCCTCGGCTTAACAGATGGTATTATTTCCATTTTACAACTGAAGGCTGAACTTGAGATGATCCAAAGACACACCCACCCTCTCAGGGAGTGCCAGGCCAGGCCTCTAGGCAAGGCCTCTGACTGGGGACATCTTGGGGCCACAGCAGGGTCAGTAAGCTCCAAGGAAACTGAATGACACAGAATTTATCTTCTTGGGTATAAAATAATTCCATTTTCAAAAATTGCCCATGAATACGGGAGGCTAGCCCTTCCCTTCTTCTAAAAGTTGCCCAAGGATAAACTGGTATTTCTTCAAAGTCTCAGAATGTGTCTTAAGAGAATGTATCTGAGTGAACACTGAAGGGCTAGGGAGGGTCAGGGACACAAAAATGAACAAGGACATGAGTGAGGGCTTGCTCATTCACCTGGGAAAAGCTTGACTAAGGCCTTCACACTGGGAAGGAGAGAGTTCCTAAGTATCAGTGTTAATTAAATATGAGGGCAGGAAAGGTGATTTTAGTAGCAGCATCATTCTTAATAAAAAATGAAAAGGATAACAAATAACAACATAGAGGTAGCAAACCAAAAACTTTGAAAATTTTTATCTTTATCCTGTAAATACCAAACTGCATTTTCTCTGGTTTCATTATGAGGCTTCTTATGGAAAAAACTAGTAAGAATGAACATCTGGAAGCAGTAACAAGTCATAGAAAAAATATATAAACAAATACAACATGACAGAAACAAGAGTGGACAAGAGTGTTCCAGGTGGTCTAAAAAGTTGCTAAGATCACTCCCTACAACTTCACACAAAAATGCTTCAAATCTTACACAAGTTTCAAAATCTGGGAGCACCCACCAGGGGAAGGTAAGGAAAAGGCTGGCTTGCCATATATCATTCTACCTTCCAAAATGACCATAGGGAAAAAAGTATGTAACTTCCAAATTCAGAGAATTTTTTTTAAAAAAGGAAAAAAACCTTTAAAAGACAAAAAAGAGAAAAAAAATACAAGTCAGAACCACTAAAAAGTCCAAGGCAATATGATAGAACTAAATGTTTAATGTTTTATTAAGTACAAAAGTAAAAGGACTAAGAAATCCAATTAAGCAAAATTTGTCAAACTAGAGAGTAAAAAATAATCTACCTTCCTCAGAATAAGGGAGAGATATCTAAAACATAAAAATCTAGAAAGACTTAGAGGAAAGGAAATAAAGATATACTAAATAAATACTGAGCAGAAGAGCTGAGGTTGCCGCATGAGTACTGGATATAGGCTTGAGGCCAAAACATAATTCATGAGATAAAGTTAGTCACTGTAACAGAACAAAAGGTTTCCTTCACTAGAGAGATAAGATGGTTCCAAATATTTATGCACATAAGAAGACAGTGTGGGGGTTCAGAATGAGCCACTCCCAAGATGTGTCTCAGTGGTATGGGGATTATTTTGAGTTAAAGGTGATTTTAGCTATAGGCTCAAGAGAAAATTCTGCCCCTCCTTTAAAATATCCAGAAGAACTTGAATTAGGGGCCTTGCCCATAATAAGAGATTAACAGCAATAATATGGCAGGGCAACTTCTACTTACTAAATATCTGTTCTTATCTTCTACAATGACCCTTTGAAGCTTTCAAGGTACATTACTTCATTCCTTAGTTCAGAATGTCACATACCTCAATCCTTAATTCTCTAATCCATCTCTGAACCTCTCTGTGCATGTGGGGTCTCTTACTCTCTCATATACGTGGGTTTCCCATCCATATATACATATGTGGTTATTTTCTCTTGCTAATCTGTCTTATGTCTATTTGATTATTAGACCAGCCAAAAGGACCTTGAGGGCAGAGCAAAGTTTCTTCCTCCCCGACAATAGCCTCAAAGTAAAGAGCAAAAACTGACCAAACAGGGAAAATATATAAAGCCACGATCTGAAGAGTAGACTTTAAAATACCCTTCAGTAATTACTGGGCCAAGGAGACAACTCCCACCAAAATTAGAATACAACAGCAAGCCTGATTCAATGAGCATATACAAACATTCCAGCCAATAATCTCACGATGCCCATTCTTTTCAAGGACACAGGGAACAAATGCTTGTGAAAAGTGACCACACACAGACCTATAGTGCAAACCTAAATAATCTGAAAGAACCCACTTCTTATACCACAATGCAATTTAAGTGGGGGAGGGGTGACTGTAAACACCTTAAATTTGAGAATTAAATGCACGTCTAAACAAGTATAATGGTGAGAGGGGGGAAATCAGAATGGGAATTTTAAAATCTTCAAAACTGGGAATGACAAAATGCTACACAATAAACGAGGAAATCCAAGTAAAGAGGTTCTTAGAAGGAAATGTATGTCCAGAAGGTATCCCAATAAAGAGGTTTTCAAAAATCATTAATATACCCAAAAGCATAAAGGAAAACATGATGAACATCACAAAATAAACAAAAAACAAATATACAATAGAGGTTAGCCAAAGTCAAAGGTGGCTTTTTATTTTAAATGACCCATGAAATAAAACAAGCTAAAGATAGAGAACAAGCTAAATGATGCAACAGGAAAGCAACAAGGAAAATCAGAAACAGGAACTTTCTGGTCAGTAGAAGGAAATGAGACTGTGCTAGATGAAAGGGACCTAAGGGAGGTGACCATGTGCAAAGCATGGACCAGAGGCTAGGTGGGATAAAACACTGACCACAAAAGGTCTCTCCATGGTGGGGCACCAGATGAGACAGAAGCTTACTGAAAAGGAAAGATGACAATCACTGAATGAAAAAGAGGTAAGATTTATAAAACCAATAAGCATAATTATACATGTGTATCAGATCAGTTAGGGTTCAATCAGAGACACAGATATGTTAAATAAACAATGTATTATGAAATTTGCAAGGAACTGGCTTGCAATATTGTGAGGGCTGGCAACACAAGTCTGAAATTGACAGAGTGGGATCTGGGGCAGATGCCTCAATTCTGCTTGTCTCCAGCCCTTTGAACAGATGAAGTAAGGCCATCAGCATTACCGGGAATGTTCTGCCTTACTCCAATCAACTGATTGTAGACTATACACAGGTCTACAAATTCACAGCAACACCCAGACTAGTGGTTGAATAACTGAGCAATGTAGCCTAACTAGGTCAATCCACCAAACTGATCATGTCACATGGATGTACACATACATGTATGCATGCATGCAAACATAGAAAGATCTCTTCTCTAAGTAGTGAGAATGTGATGTTTTGTTTTATTTTTTTATCAGTTTCCTAATTTTCCAAAATGTACAGTATTGCTTTAGTAATAAAAGTTATTTTTAAAACGAACAAAAGAGGTGACCACAAACAAACCCACCTTATAATCTACATTAGAAAAAGAGTATTCTAGTCAGACTTTCTTTCACCTTTAAGTATGATGTTAGTCAGCTGTAGGTATCTCTTAAAATGTCCTTATCAGACTGAGAAAGTTCCCTTTTTTCTCAATTTACAGAGACCATTTTTAATCATGAATGGACATAGAATTTTGTCAAATGCTTTTTTTGGGGGCATCTTTTGAGATGATTTCATGGTTTTTCTTTTTATTATGTCAATATGGTATATTACATTGAATGATTTTTGAAAGTTAAACCAAATCTGAATTTCTGAGATAAAACCTACTTGCTCATGATGTATTATTATCCTTTTATATTGCTAAATTTAATTTGCTACGAAGTAAGGATTTTTACAGCTATATTCATGCAGGTGTTGGCCTGTAGTTTTCCTTTCTCATCACATCCTTCTCTGATTACCATTAACAAGGCAATCCTGCCTCATGGAACAAGGTGGAGTGTGGACCCTTCTGTGCTGTGTGTGCCATGGAGCAGCCTGTGTATAACTGACATTACTTATTCTTTAATGGATGGTAGAAATCACCAGCGAGGCCATCTGGGATTAAGTGTTTCATGTATCGAAAATTTTAATTAAAAATTCAATTTCTTTGAAGGACTAGTCAAGTGATCTATTTCTTCTTCAGTGAACTTAGGCAGTTTGTATCTTTAAGAATTCATTTTACCTGAATTGTCAAATTTATTGGCATAAAGTTGTTATCCTTTTAATGGCTATAGAACTGTAGTTATGTTCTCTCTCTTATGCCTGATACTGAAATTTTGTGTCTTCTTTTTTTCTGATCAGTTTGGCTAAAGGTCTTTCAGTTTTATTTATCTTTTCAAAAAAACAACTTTTGATTCCACTGATTTTTCTCTAGTGTATTTTTTTTAATTTTCATTTTGATAGATAAAAAATAGGATAAAATTCTACTCCCATTTACATTTTTTAAAACTAAGAAAAGAAGAAACTTTGTCAACCAATAAAGGAAATCTACTAAAACTCAATAAGTAACATTAATTATTACCTAAAGACTGAAATGAAAACTTTTCCCCTAAGATTATGAACAAGACAAGAATGCCCACTATCAACATTTCTATTCAGTACTGTACTAGAGGTTCTAGATAGTGCAGTAAGACAAGAAAAAGAAATGAAAGGTATACCAAATGGAAAGTAAAATTGTCTTTATGCATATTTCACAAAAATATCTATGTAGAAAATTCTATGGAATCTTTTTTTTAAAAAACTACTAGAATGAGTGAGTTTAACAAAGTTCTAAGACAGGTAACTATTATTTTTAAAATGTATTTTTATGCACTACCAACAAACAATAAAAAACTAAAATTACAAAAAAATTACAATAGCACCCCAAAATGAATTGCTTAGGAATAAAATATGTAGAAAAACTCCAAAGAAATATAAAATTTCATGTAAAGATGTTGATTCTCTCCAAACTGTTCTATAGATTCAACACAGTCTCAATCAAAATCCCAGCTGACTCTTTTTTGTAGTATTTGATGGTGATTCTGAAGTATCTATGGAACTGAAAAGGGACCTATTATAGCCTAAGCAATACTGAAAAAGAACTAAGTGGAACGATATATGCTATCTCATTTCAAGACTTCCTATAAAGCTACAGTAATCAAGACACTGTGATGCTGGCATAAGGACTGACATGTCCAACAGTGGCATAGAAAAGAGTCTCAAAAAAGATCCACACATATAAATTCAACTAATTTTTGATAAACATAAAGCAACTAAAATGGGAAATAATCTTGTTAACAAGTGGTGCTGGAATAGCTGGATATCCTTCTACCAAAAAAAAATTAAAAAGGACCTTTAACCTTATCTTACACAAAAATGATCTCAAAATAGATAACAGAACTGAATACAAGAGCCAAGACTACATAATATCTAAAGAAAACATAATGAGAAAACCTTTGCGACATTGGGTTAGAAAAAGATTTCTTAAGACACAAAAAGCATGAAATATCTAAGAAAAAAGTTACTAGGTTGGACTTCATCAAAACAAAAACCTTTGCTCTTCAAAAGACCTCAAGAAAATGAAAAGTCACAAACTAGAAGAAAATATTTGCATAACATAAATCTGGACTTGTGTCTAAAATATATAAAGAATCCTCTAAGATAGAGAATATATTAATATTTTTTAAACTCTCAGTAAGACAACCCAATTTATAAAACTTGACAAAAAAGACAGATATGAAGGAACACGGGTGACCAAACTTTTTTACGTACATGGAAAGATAATTAACATCATTTGTCATTAGGAAAATGGAAATAAAACCCACAATGGGATGCTAGTAGATAGCCACTAGAAAGGCAAAAATTAAAAGACTGACCATACCAACTGATAGTGAGAATACACAGCAACTATCCTCCGGTTCACTGCTGATGGGAACATGAAGTTATATAGTCATTTTGGAAAACAGTTTGGCAGGTTCTTTAAATATTAAAACATTTCCCACCATATGACCCAGAAATCTCAATCCTAGGTATTTACCAAAAGAAAAGTAAAACATATAGTCACACAGTATTTTGTATGCAGCTATTCACAGCAGCTTTATTCATAATAGTTAAAAATTGGAAATTGTTCAAATGTTTATCAACTGTTGATTGGATAAACATGATGTATGTATCCAATGCAATGGCATAAGTGAAAGAAACCAGTCATAAAGAAGATTTCAATATTATACAACAAGTTGACAGTGCACTGTAGAATTGAATGCCTGAAACCTATGTAATCCTTGCTAACAGATGTCACCCCAATAAGTCTAACAATAAAAATAAATTTAAAAATTAAAAAAAAAGACTTCATACATCATGATTCCATTTATATTGAATTCTAGAAAAAGTAAACCTATTATGACTAAAACTATCAGTTATTTCCTGGGTCCAGGGGATAGGAGAAAAGTTGTTGACGGCCAAGGTATACTTTTTGGGATAATGGAGATGTTCTATGTCATCTGTGGTGGTGGAAACATAGCACTTGGACACATGACTATACTGATCTGTTAAAATATCACATTTTACACATTTACAATTGTTGAAATTCACTGTATTTATATTATGTCTCAATAAATCTCTCAAAAAGAGAGTGGAAAGGACATAAGAGACCAGAAGTATCACTATCTCTGTAAAAGGACTTTCACTGAATAGGGGAGCAAAGAAACGGAGTGGCAGCTGGTGGTTAAAGTAAGGTTGGGTTTTGTTTTTGTTTTGTTTCATAAAGAAGGCAAAAAGGACAGCATGTTTGCTTGCTGGCAAGAACAAACCCATTCACCTCCTCCAAAAAGAAGCTGGGGAAGAGGAGGGAACACTCCTGAAAGCAGGAGATTCGGCAAGAGCAGCAAGACTTTGTACTAGGCAGACAGCAGAGCCCACAGGCACAGTGAGAGTGCTGCTAGGATATGCACACAGCTTCTCTAGACTGATAATGAGAGTGGTTCCTGTGGCTGCCTCAGGGGATAGCCAGAGACTGCTGCAGACCTGGGAAGGAGGCCGACTTTCACTGCAAACATTCATTACTCACCAAGTTAAATAATTGATTCTCATCTCCTAAGTGTATACTTGCAGTCTCACTTAAATAGAACCATATCAAACTTTTAAAATGAAACATATGATATAATCTAACATGTCTCTAAGTTAAATTGTGAACATCTGGGTTCTTTTTGTGTTTTTGCCATTACAAACAATGCTGCCACAGGCATTCCTGACATTCGTCCACATGCTCACGTGCACAGGTATCTCTGTAGTGCCACACAGTTTTCGATTCCATGATATGAAACATTGAAACTAGGCAAATCCATAGAGACAGTGGTTTGCTTAAGGCTGGGAAGGGAAAATTGAGAAGTGGGTATGGGTTTCTTTCTGAGGTGATGAAAATGTTCTAAAATTGACTGTGTTGAGTGAACATGTCTCTGAATATACTGAAGTCCACTTTAAATGGGTGAACCATATGGTGTGTTGATAAAGTAAGGTTCACTAAGGATGGACCACTGGGCAAATAACAGGAGATGTCAAAGGAAGTGGGCCTCGTGATGGTCAAATATACAACATGCCCAAGGCCAGGGTCAGAAGCAGGGTCCAGGTTAGCATAGCCTTTCCTCAATATTCACTGTCAGGAAGCACACCTCAGTGTGGCCCCTGGAGAAACATGCGTACAAGACCTCACCGACTGCTGTTCTGTGTTGGTCAGTGGGCAGCAGAGCCCTGGCTGAAAACAGAGGGGCATGTAAAATAAGGTCTCGAACTATTACCAGAGCTGCTCTGCCAAGACCACCATCCTCTTGTACAGCTCTCACATGAATGGCAAGGCCTGTGCTTAGGGCCACTTCCTCTTGCTTCCAGCCCGTCCAGATCATACATGCAGCTCCAGCCACACCACTTCTCAGCACAAAAGTTTCCTGTGGCTGGCCCCTGTCCACCAAATGACCCAGTTTGACATTAAGAGCCCCCATCAACAAAGTTTCCATCTGCCTCTGGGAATATCTGCAGCTCAGCTATGCAGGTTTATTCAATATGCTTGTACATGCCACAAGTTGTGCAAGATACTAATGGCGTAGAGCTATCAGGACACAGGCATCCTACAAAACTGCTTCATGGGTCTACAGGCCTCTTTCACTGTTTCTTCTACTCAGTGGCACACCTAAGCAAAGGGGACTGTTACAACAAAATTCCTTTAAATTCACATGTTTGAGGAAAGGGTATAGGATAATTAAACCTTAAATATTTAAATATTAACTTAACATTTACTTCATCCTAACACTTGTAAAATTATAGCACAAGAGAAAGTAAACAGGAAGCTTCTGCCGGTCTCTACAGAGCATCTCAAAGGGAGAGACAGAAACACTAGCAGGAGATTGGACGGATCTGGTCACATATTTATCCATTGTACATTTCTAAACATGCAGCCAATATAATACCACACCCATCAACATTGAGACACCAAAAAATAAGACTTAGCCCTTACACCTGAGCATGCACTACTCAAGCCAGTAGGAAAGAGGGCCTCAAGCAGAGCTGAGGCAGATAAGACCTTGACAGGCTGTATGCCCCAAGTCTGCAATGACTTATAGGAGCCCTGCCCAGTGGGCATGCTCCTCCCACCAGGAAGGCAAGTCCAAACACCCCCACCCCTGCCCCCACCCCTCAGGGTCTATCAGCCATGTCATTTTACAGCTTTTAAATAATATGAGAACTGTTCAGAAAAAAATCCAGTCATAAATGCCTCTATTTTTCATATTACATGGCTGGATACTTCTTGAACAGCCCTCGAACACTGCATGGGGTAGCTGAAAAACATGCTTTTATTCATTCAAATCTTCTGAGGCATGCATCTTCACAAATTAACCTTACATGTGATAAACAAATTTTGCATTCAGGAAAAAAAAGTTCTTGCTGAAGCAAATATCTCACCCTAGAATTTGAAAAGCCTCCTTTTCCTCCTCGCTCTGAATTTAAAAAAAGGAAACTCTAAGAATTGACTTCATGAATATTAGACAAGTCGCCAAATATAAAGTGCTTAAGACAATCAATATTTCAGCAAGTGGAATCTCACTGAGCAACATTAACTATGTAAAGCCAGCCAGCCAGCCTCCTGTACCAACAACTCCATCACCAGGTGAAATACCTGGGACCTTCAAAAGGTCAGAGAGAGGGCAAGGTGTACCTAGGCAGCCCGCTACTCCTCCCAGACAGGAACCCGCTGCAGAAATCAGAGATCCTATTCATCTGTGGGTATTCTATCATCAAAGTGTGCTTCCAATAAAAAGGTTCAGAATGATGTGGCAAGCTCCATCTTCCTAGTTTTTCTTCAGGAAAGAAAAGACCAAAGGCAGGAGGGGGTAGGGGGAGAGAAATCCAGAGCCCACAGACTCATTAGATTGCAAGAATAAAATACCAAAACATTATTTGGTTTCACTTTAGAATGTCAGAAAACATCTAAATGTTGCCAACTCTCCCCAGGCAGAAGAACACCAGCTGTGTGTGGAGTGCCAGTGACCTCCAGGAGGAGCAAGGGGCTGTGGACCCCATCCACTTCATCTTACAATAGGCTCACTCCCCACCTACTCCTAGCCAAAGTAGCCCTTGCTGGTGACCCTCAAAACATGAGAAAACAGCCACACGATTTCCTGCAAAGACCAAACACATGTGATCAACTATGGCAATGGCAACCACGAAAGGGAAGAGCCAACATTCCCACTTCTGAGATAAACTTTTCATCCGCTGGACTGTTTACCTAATCAAGGTGGACAAGAATTCAGTAAAAGATTCCAAAACTATCACCTGCAGTGAATGTCACCTCAGTATAAGGTACATGCTCTGCTTCTGAAAATTATCTTTTCCAGCTATGACACTATCAGCATAAATGCAGAGCCATAACTTCAAATCACAGCATCTCCAGTATTAAAACAAGGTATTTAAAAACAAAATCTCCTCAAAATGGAGGTAAAACTGACGCCTGGTTGCCCCCAGCCCAACTCTGGCCATTGCCACCGCCGCCAGGGGAAGGACAGCCAAGATCCAAAGGAACCAGAGCAATTGAGAAAACTCTTCATTGGTGCTCTGAGCTTTGAAACAACAGATGATAGTTTAAGAGAGTATTCTGAGAAATGGGGCACACTCACTGATTGTGTGGTGATGAGAGAGACCCCCAAACAAAACGTTCCAGGGGCTTTGGTTCTGTGACTTACTCATGTTGAAGAGGTGGATGCAGCGATGTGTGCTTGACCACATAAGGTTGATGGGCGTGTAGTAGAACCAAAGAGCTGTTTCTAGAGAGGATTCTGTAAAGCCTGGTGCCCATCTAACAGTGAAGAAAATTTTTGTTGGTGGTATTAAAGAAGATACAGAAGAATGTAATTTGAGACACTACTTTGAAAAATATGGCAAGATTGAAACCGTAGAAGTTATGGAAGACAGGCAGAGTGGGAAAAAAAAGAGGACTTGCTTTTGTAACTTTTGATGATCATGATACAGTTGATAAAATTATTGTTCAGAAATACCACACTATTAATGGGCATAACTGTGAAGTGAAAAAGGCCCTTTTCTAAACAAGAAATGTAGTCTGCTGGATCACAAAGAGGTTGTGGAGGAAACTTTGGCCATGGTGGAAACTTTGGTGGAAGAGGAGGCTATGGTGGTGGAGGTGGCAGCAGAGGTAGTTATGGAGGAGGTGATGGTGGATATAAAGGATTTGGAGGTGACGGTGGCAACTATGGAGGTGGTCCTAGTTATAGCAGTAGAGGAGGCTATGGTGGTGGTGGAGGACCAGGAGGATATGATAGTTACAATGAAGGGGGAAATTTTGGTGGTAACTATGGTGGTGGTGGAAACTATAATGATTTTGGAAATTACAGTAGACAACAACAATCAAATTATGGACTCATGAAGGGGGGCAGTTTTGGTGGAAGAAGCTCAGGCAGTCCCTATGGTGGTGGTTATGGATCTGGTGGTGGAAGTGGTGGATATGGTAGCAGAAGGTTCTAAAAAAACTCAGCAGAAAAGGGTTACAGTTTTTAGCAGGAGAGAGAGTGAGGAGTTGTCAGGAAAGCTGCAGGTTACTTTGAGACAGTCGTCCCAAATGCATTAGAGGAGCTGTAAAAATCTGCGACAGAAGGAACAATGATCCATAGTCAGAAAAGTTACTGCAGCTTAAACAGGAAAAGCCCTTCTTGTTCAGGACTATCATAGCCACAATTTGCAAAAAGTGCAACTATTGATTAATGCAACGTAGTGTCAATTAGATGTACATTCCTGAGGTTTTTTAATCTGTTGTAGCTTTGTCTTTTTCTTTTCATTACAGCAGGTATATTGCTCTGTAAATTGTGGTAGTGGTACCAAGAATAAAAACTTAAGGAATTTTTAACTTTTCAATATTTGTATTTCTCAGTTTTTCTACATTTTAGTACAGAAACTTAAACAAAATGCAGTTTTGGAGGTGTTTCCTTGTGAGTTAACAAG